>JAHPZR010006827.1:7500-20370 GCA_019787425.1 Platygyra sinensis | reverse complement strand
TTGAGTTGCAAAAATGTGTCAATTGGGGAGTGCAAAACGGTGTAATTGAAAAAGACTTGACAGTTCCTTACTTTGAACAAAAAAAAAAACCCTTATTTTTTCGGACAAACAAAAATGGCGGGACAAAATTTAGAAAATCAAGATTGAAGCTCTTTACCCCTAATTTCAATACAATCACTTCATAAACGCAAGCAAAGTGCAAAGGATCAAAACAACAATTTTCTGAAACTAGTAATAAGCGGAGTAAAAGATACACAAAAGCCGTGAAGTCCCCCAAAAACATTAGCCTTACCAGTTTGAAAAAATCAGTCTATTTTAACCCTTCTTTCGCGAAACACCGAACTATGGATAACTCATCATCGAAGGATAGCTGCTGCAACGGTTTAGCTCCAACATAATACAGGATGATAACAAAACGATCAGCTGTTTTGAGTTTTGAAATTAGTAACCCCCCCCCCCCCCCCCCCCCGGTTGATTTCACATGCATGCTCTCAGCACGCGGTAACAGATCAAATAGCTGATGAAGTATTTCCGTCACCGTATCCCTCCGGTCCCACATTGTACGAAAGCCAACTTACAACGCTCAAAAAATCGTTGCCGAAAAGTCAGATTTCACGAGCTTTCTGATGTCTTCTTTTTTTCTATAATGTGGAGCGGAGAATTTGCATATATGGCGACTGTAACGCGATACTTTTGTCTACATTTCACCTCTGTTGTGCTTTCGAGATACGTTTGCTCGTACACTCTTTTCTTTTCTAAGGATGTTATTTTTCCGGCCCAGACTGAATATTCTTATTTTTCTGCCGATATTCTTGTATTATTCTTACATTATAGCTTATGGCATTTTCGTTTTATTTAGAATTTATTAGGCTATCAAGTACAAGTGTTTGGTTTCTGGAGCTGGATCGCGTTCAGCACATTGTGCATGTGCTCTGGACACCACTTTTCGTAGCGAGGCCAAGATGTCACATCAAAATATATTCTTATATAAAAAAGAGTTCATATCAAGACAATTGTTTTTTTTTTAGTATCCGACTAGAACAATAACGTTCAATATTTTTGTTTCAATGAGCAGAAATAAAAGAAAGCGGGGGCAGATTTAGTGATAACTATTACTAGTAATAACACTATAGGAATTAAAATATCCACACCTTCATTTTGGAATTCTCAATTATCGACTTGAAGCTAAAGAAAGATGGCTGAGGATTTGACATATCATCTGGGCTCCATGAAAATAAACTCTGGACTCTAAAAAAAAGAAAATGTGAAAAAATTATGGTACTCAAATAAATGAGGTTCGCACATGTACAGGGAGGTCTCTGGCAGGGTTCAGGAGTGGAAAAATTTCGGAAAAATTTTTCTGAATCACGAAAATAAGCAACCAGTTAACATTATACCTTTTCAAATAACCTGCTCTCATGCTAGAAAGAGTGTACCATACCTCCACAAAGGTTACAATCATGTAATTAAGTCATCACCTTTCATGCCACATCATTCTGATCAAATATGCTGCCACATCATCATTCTCCATAGTCAATGCCAACTCAACTGGTAGTAAGCCTCGCTTCTTCTCAGGTTCAAGCTGAGCTTTTGTTTCCAGAGACAACAATTCTGGACATTTTTTCGCAAGTGTTTTAGCGACACTTAGAAAGTCAAGCTCAGCTGCATAGTGCATCAATGTCTTCTTTGTCTTGTCTTCATCATCTCTGAACGTCTCATATCTGTTGTCGGCATTGAGTTCACTCGTTAACAGGATCTCCAAAAATCTATTAACCTGTAAGAAACTACATGTCAAATGGTATAGAATTTAATAAAAAGTAAATACCAAAAGAAACATGCTCAGAGCCATATGTCTGGACTAACTAACAGTTTCATATTTTATCAATAACACAAATATTAACAGTGAGAATTACTGTTCTTTCAAATTGAGAAAAATAGATTTCAAAATTAGCATTAAAACTCTTGAGTTACACTATGACTAATGTTTATGAAAGATTATATGACGGCTACACTTTCATCTACTCTGGTGGAAGCAAGCACCAGCATGGCGTCGGTTTCATCATGAAGTCTTCCATTGAGAAGAGAATACTAGGCTACTGGCCTGTAAGCAACAGAAACATAATGCTAAAGTTGAAGGCTAAACCTTTTGATATAACCATCATACAAATGCATGTGCCAACATCATCTCACAGCGACGATGAAATAGAAGAGCATTATGAAGAAATCAACAAAATGTTAAAAGAGGTCAAATCCACAGACATTCTCATCATCACTGGGGACTTCAATGCGAAGATAGGGAAAGGAAGTTACCAAGATCTTGTAGACAACTACAGTCTCAGAGAAAGAAACCCAAAAGGTGACAGACTTCTGCAGTTTTGTATTGAAAAGAATCTTGTTGTCACCAATAAAAACTTCCAGCATCCAAACAGACCGTTGTATACCTGGAAGAGTCCAGGGGACGTGTCAAGAAACCAAATTGATTACCTGCTGATCAGGAAAAGACACAGAAACAGTGTACAATAATGCAAAACTTACCCTGGTGGAGTTATTGGATCTGACCACAACCCTCTTGTTGCCAGAGTGTCAGTACGCCTCAAGAGAGCAATGCCAAAAAGCCAAAAAAAAAGAGCTGATTAATCGGGGGAAGCTGGTAGTTCCTGAAATGAGAGAAAAGTATCTGGTCGAAGTTAGAAACAAATATGAAGCTCTATCCATGGAAACCGATGGACAAGGCAAGATTTCTTCAAGTTCTAATAAAAAATGGCAGCGCCTGAAACTCAGCATCCAGCATGCAAATGAAACAGCACCAAAAGTGGAAAGAAAAGCAAAGCAATGCTGGATGACTGAAGAAAAACCAGGGAAAAAGCGAAGAACACTCCTGCCTATGAAGTCCACAACAAAGAAATAAGAAAGCTTTGCCAGAATGAAAAAGAAAAGTTAATACAACACCAAGTGTGATGAAATTGAAGACCAAGTGTGATGAAATTGAAGAAAATCTGAAATTAAATGCCACTAAAAAGATGCATGACAACATCAAAGAGCTGACGGGCAAAAAAAGGGGCAACACAAGTGGAGGCTGCATTTAAGACAAAGATGGCAATATGATCTTTGAAAGAAACAAAGTACTCAACAGATGGGCGGAGTATATTGGTGACCTGTTTGCGGATACAAGACCTCCCCTGCCGACTCCAAGCAATGATAGAGGACCGCGTATATTAAAAGAAGAGGTTCAGAAGGCATTAAAGAACTCCCAGCTTGCCAAGGCTCCAGGTGGTGATGGTATAACCACGGAGATGCTGATAGCCCCTGAAGACTTTGGCATAGATAAACTCACCCATTTATACAACGACATATACTCTACAGGCATTATTTCCGACGAGCTACTGATGTCTGTATTTATCACCTTGCCTAAACAGCAAAGAGCCACTGACTGCTCAAACTACAGAACAATCAGCCTGATGCCTCACACGCTCAAAACCTTTTTAAAAATTATTCAAAACAGAATTGGCAACAAAATTGATAAAGAAGTAGGATCAACCCAGTTTGGCTTTCGTCCTGGATCTGGCACCAGAGAGGGTATTTTCTGTTTTAAGGTCTTAGCCCAGAACCATATCGAAGTTGATCAAGATCTGTACACCTGCTTTATAGACTACTCCAAAGCCTTCGACAGAGTGCACCACGACCAGCTCACCGCGTGCCTAGAAAGAATCGGCATAGACGGAAGAGACTTTAGAGTCATCGCAAACTTATACTGGCACCAGAAAGCTGCAATAAGAATTCAGGATGAACTTTCTCCCTTTACATCTATTCAAAGGGGAGTCAGACAAGGGTGTGTTCTCTCCCCTAATCTATTCAATATAATTATACAGAGTTTATAAATTATTCAGAGAGTCAAATCACTTTGAAGGCATCAATATCCATGGTCAGAAGTCAACATAAATAATTCAAGATACACTGATGACACTGCGCTCATAGCGAATGACCAAGACAAACTACAGGAAGCAGCAAGGCCGGTCTTGACATGAATGTCAAGAAGACAAAGACGATCTCACGAGACCCAGAGGGGAAGAAAGTAGATATCAAAGTTGATAATGAAACTCTACAGTAAGTTAAAAATTCATCTATTTAGGCACGCTGATATTAGAAATACATGTAAAAACAGATAAAGAAATTGAAAGAAGTTCTAAAGAACATTGCATAAGAAAAATTCAGCTCCATGGCAAAAGTTTTGAAATCAAAATGCTAAAAACTCGCTACAAAACTCAAGATTGTAAAATGTTATATCTATTCAATCTTCACATATGGGTGTGAGGCATGGACTCTTTCCAATGTTCTTGAAGCTAAAATTGAAGCCTTCGAAATGTGGTGCCTCAGAGAGTTAGGGAATGTTATGTGGAAAGACAAAGTTACAAATGAAAGTGTTCTCACCAAGCTTAGGACAAAAAGACAGCTCTTAAGTGACATTCAAAAAAGAAAACTCAAGTATTTTAGCCATATCAAGAGAAAAAACAATACCTTGACGACAGTATTAGAAGGAAAGTTAGAAGGCAAGAGACCAAGAGGGCGGCCGCGGAACAACTGGATGGCAGACATCAAGGAATGGACCTGCCAGCCAGCCTACACCTGCACCAGCCAAGCTGCCGACTGCGACCTGTGGAGTGTCATTGCATGTCAACCGTCGAAGAGGCAATGACACTCCCAGTTACCAGATACCAGATATGCAGCAGTCAGAGAAACAGTACACAAGTTACATGTAACAAGAAATGAACAAGAGACTGATTGGAAATACCCAAGAAATAGCCAGTAAAAATAGCAGTGTTTCAAAAGTGAAGAGAGTCTGTTATTTCGTATTGAGTGACCCTCTGGTTGAGGGTACATGCAATTCTGAAAAGAACTGCTGTTGGTGGCAAACGTTTCAACAACCTGAGCAGAAGTTTTACAACCTGACTTCATATAAGGCCACATCTATAAGATTCTGATGAGACGAGCTAAACTAGTTTGTGGCACACTGGAGAGCTTGCGTGACCAAAACAGATACCTTGAACATGTTTTTCAAATTAAGAATATCTACAATGCTGCCTTTATTAGATGAAACTACAGTCTGAAGCTGATGCAACAAACAGGAACCCAACACCTGTCACTACTAACAGTGACTATGCCTTACATTAAGGGCACTTTGGAGATCATCTTGTGGATCTTATAGCCCTACAACATCTGTGTAGTCCACAAACCCATAGTAATATTTAAGACATTTACTGAGCAGCGTTAAAGACATGGACATTAACTTAACTAAAGACAGGGAGTATTTTACTTAGATCAAATGTTTTGACTGCCAGGCTTCCTACATTTGGTAAGACTGGCACAAAGCTAAACAAAAGACTGACTGAACACAAACCAGCCACAAGAAATGGTGATGCCAACAATCACATTGCTTTACATCATCAATTGACAAACTGCAACATTGACAGTGGGACTCTGCTCAATGCTTACCAACAGTGCAAACTATTTTCAACGACTAACTCTGGAAAGCTGGTACACTAACTAATAGAACAAACATCTTTTAACAGATGTCAACAACTACCGACACTTTACAAACCACTTATCCAGATGGAAGGGAAACTGACAAAAAGACCTCTAACAGACCAACTATATAATTTGACTAACAATAGGCAGACCTAAACCTGTGACCAATTTGACCAATAAAGGCAGATCAAAACTGACCAGTGACTGATGACACACTTTACACTTGTTTGTCAGCCAACACCATCATGGCTTAACTGGCCATTACTTTCAATGGACCACACTTCTAACATCACCAACTGACAAACACTATTCACTTGACTCTGAAGATGACTTCCACTCAGGATGTCAAAATGTCAGTCACCAACAACATTGGACTGAGCATATGATCAGGGCTTGCAGCTGTGGGCCTTCTTATTAAAATGCACACCAAAGGCAGAGGTGATACCGCTATTGGTACAGTAACTGTTAAAATTGATTTAAAGTGCGGTACTATGATCAAATTTTTTACTCCGTTGATAGTTTAGGTGCATCACATAGAATGCCAGGAAAGAATTAAAATGCTGCTTGCTTTACCATTTGCAAACATTCGGCATTTACGTTCCTGAGATAATTTAAGTTTGACAAAATGGGAAAAACACACAAATGAGATGACTGATGATGACATCAGACACTCAACCCCAATATTATCAACCCTCAGTCCCCAGGGTCCCCCTCTTCCACTTCCAAGAAAGTACCCTGGTTTACTGTCTTGAGTCACGTGTCTGCTAGATTTTTTTTTTGAGCCAGATTCCAAGAGATGTGATTTGAAGGGAGGGGCTGGAAAGTTTATAGTTTGTCTCCACTGAGCTTACCTACTGAGCCCCCAGTATGGAAGTAGAATTTGTAAAACTTGCCGTTGTAAAAACAAGATTGGCAAAAACTCACAAGCGAAGGAATCGTCCCACATTTCGAGATTGGAGTTCAAAGCGTTTCAATGGCCTCCCAGGTTAATAAGGCTTAGCTCCATCATGTTGGCTGAATTTTTCCACATCGACAGCTGGATGGTGCCCCCTTTTGGAATTTGTGGGCGGGTTGCAAAAATTGCGAAAAGAAAAAACAAAGAACGTGGGGAACTGAAAACACACAAACAGTAAATGGGACCGCACGGTGACAAACTAATTTTATTATTTCATTCGGCGAAATCACAATGTCGTGTATTGACACCATTTGTGTTAGAGTCAAACGCGTCCGTAGTGTTCGCCACAAAAGGTAGTTTTGGAATTTGATTTAATTTATTCCCATGGACAGTTTGATGGTCCCCCCCCATTCCCTTCTCTTGCAGCAAGCGAAACAAAGCTACGAAGAATTTGACAAACAAACGTCTGATACGCCAAATAAGCTTGATTAATTAAGCAGCTGATATATTTTTGGATTACGGCAAAATCATAGACAGAGGGCATTGCAATATTTGTTTAGAATTTGATCATGGTCCAGTGTTCGGCAGAGACGAGCTTTGGGCAATTTGATGTGACATGTCCATCCAATTTAAAGTTTGGGCGGTCATTTGATTCTCTTGCAGTGTAAACATGGCAAAAGTTTGTAAATAACTTGACAACAACAACATTGGTTGCACGCTGCAAATTGCATTGGCTTTTGTTTTTTTAAAACTGCTTAGCAGTAAATCTGTTTTAGCGGTAAGTTTTCGTCAAGAAAATGTAGCTCCAGTTGAATGTTGCCATCAATATTTTTACGCTTATTTAATTCCTTTGGTGTGAAAACTGATTAAATTAACCGAAGCAGGTTGATGACAGTTTTATTTAAGGTTATTCCTCACAACTGCACTGTGCATCCTTTCTGCGCATAATTTATGGCATCATTTAGCGTGCTCTCATGCACATGCACACTGAAAACATGGCGGATTTGCCTTGATATTGAGCTCTTTCAGTTGAAAAATGGCTATAGCTCACCAACGAGCATGGGCACCCCAATTTTTTTTCCAGTCATTGTAATCAACTTATCATAAACTTTGCTTGAGAAAAGACTGATCTGATTTCTATTGCTGAAAAATTGAATAAATAGCGAAAATAGCAAGTAAACTGTGGTCTTTTCTATTTTGCCGTATGGTAACCATGTCAAGAAATTTGGTTGAAATTTTAATCAAGGATTCAGCTTTCTGTCTAAATCAAACTTATAAAGTTTATTTGTGTCCGATACGTACAAGCATTGACTCCAGTTTAATGTGTGTTCTCATGAGTCTCGGTCACAAAAATTTACAATTATTACTGGGAATGCGTTCTTGTAATAAGTGTTAAATAATGCACAAATGGGTCATTTTCAATGCCCCAGCGCTCCTTAATGAGTATGGGCACCCCCTTTTTTATTTCAAAATTGAAGTTCATATGATAAATATCAGTGGGCAAAGTTTGAACGAAAATCTATTGTCAGTTTTATTTCAGGGGAATTACCTTAAAAAAGCAGTGAAATATAAGCAAAGTTCCCTCTCAATCAACATGTCATACTCCATAGAAGTTCAGGTAGAACCAAAGCAGCTGGCCAGGCAGGATCCCTGACAAATAACTTGCTTCCATTTCAACATACAATGTAGCGTCCCCTAAAGCAGCACAACATTCAACCTCCCTTAGAGAGGTGTTGACAGGGACCCCACCTCTGTGACAGCTTTGGGTTGGCACCCTTAGACACCTGACCATCTCCCGAAGTAGAGAAGAGCGGACTCTGGGAACACGAGGTCATTGCAATCATTACCGGTACTTTCAAGCACCATAATTATTAAAATGAGAGCTCCATGTACATGTACATGGAATCTGGCCAATTTGGCAGCAACGAGATCATTGAAACTTGGACAGGCGAATAGTCCTATAGGAAACACACACTGTGGCTTTAAAAATTAGTGTCCCATGGCAACTCACTTTTGTGTCCAGTCCCCCACCCACTTGAGTTCCCATATAGTTAGTGGCTTTCAGCTCTAAAAAATTGCCTAAACAGGGCCACAAACTGGAGCTAACATTATTTATACAGGGCATCTGACAGGATGCGGCAGTGCGGATCCGCATACTTGCCTACTTCCGCATCCTCCGCATCCTTGGGGCATTTTTCCGCATAAAACTAGAAAAATAGGCCCTTTGCAGTTTATGATCACATGGTACAAAAACCGCCATGCTGGACGGCAAACTGCCCACTGGGACATCCAAAACAAAGCAACTTAATTTAAAATTCTTTAGTTTTGAATGTCCCAGTGGGCGGTTTGCTCTCCAGCATGGTGGTTTTTGTACCATGTGATCATAAACTGCAAAAGGGCCTATTGCTACATATAAGCAAGAAAGCAACTGATTACCATCATCAGAAGCTAAAATATCAGAGATTGATCATTTTGAAGAAGTTATTCACCCAAAACAGCGACGAAAACACGTCTTTTTGTTCGTAAACAATTTTAAGCCTCCAGGCGTTTCATGTGTCTTCTGGTGATGGGCCTGGGTTCTAGTTTTGAGACTACCGGTGTCCAGTTTTTCTCATCCGATTAAATGCCTGGTTACTAAGCTTCAGAAAAACACAACAACGAAAACTATGGAAAAAATTGCGTTGAACGAAGAAATACGTGTCCACGAATGGCAGCAAAAGGTCAAATGTGTCATAAAGGACTAGAATTCTCGGTAAGACGTAAACGTGTATTTTATACGTTGGAAAAAGCCAATGGAGCAGCTTTATTAAATTTTAGAAATTTCCGCATAATCTGCTGTCTTTTCCGCATAATCGTCACTTTCTTCCGCATAATATTGCCGAAAATTTGCGCATAATTTTCAGATTTTTCCACACCCTATCAGATGGCCTGTTTATACGCCTACTGGATCATACATAGATTGGCACCATTTGCAATTACATGAAAATAGAACGCTGAAGGTGACCAGAAATGGCTTTAACATTGGGGAGGTCTGGAACCCATTCTGTTGCCATGGTAACAGAACTTTTAAGCTGATATTTTGTTGCACCTTTAGTTGAACCTTACTGCAAAGAATCGAACATTTTGTTACAAATTGGCTGAGATATCTTTTTTCATCATATCACTTGGCTAATTTGCACATTTTAAAAACTTGAATATCTCTGTCTTATTATGTCTTAAAATGGCTTCAATAGGAAAGATGCGATTTTGCGTCATAGTACCACTTTAATGGTGATGAATTGATGCAAGCACTATCAGTTCTTGGTGAGAGCAAGGATTCTTAAAGGAACAAAATCATGTTTTTGCACATGGGCAAGATTTTGATTTTTGGACAGGCTGTTGCAAATTCAAAGATGTGAGACTTATTATAGACTGAGCTTTCACAAATCTGTTTACACTGTCCTCAATCAACTTTGACTTACCCCTAAAACTTCTCAGAATCAAAGATTAGTGATACACGGTTCTGGCAAAGTGTACATAATATATAATACAGAGGATCAATTTAACAAATTGACGTCGTGTTTTCATGCGTCTGTCCTGTATTGATCATGAATTTCATCATAACATTGTCAAAGTAGCTGTGGATCCACGAGGCGGGATCGCAGACTACTTTGACAATGTTATGACAAAATTCATTATCAATAACAGGACAGATGCATTAAAAACTGACATCAATTTGTTTCTTACGATAACAAATTGTCGAACTTGCCAGCTCTCGACTCGCTGACGTCGTCACATGAATTTTAAATTCATGTGTCTGTCCGCATATGCACAACAAAAATTAACCAATGAGCACGCATGAATTTCTGCAGTTATCGTAAAAATCAAAGTTGCAACATTTCAAGCTCACCCGTCCTAGTTGTTGCAGTGTGACATTTTACCATTGATTTACATGAAGGGGGCATACAGTCACGTGACAAACAAAGTTTTTTAGGGTTACAAAATTTTCCAAGGTATGGTGCTTCTGTTTGCGTGCATTCTGCCACCAGGAGCTCTGCTCTTAAGATGTAATTTTAATATGTTTTTTTTAAACATGTGTACATACCAGTTGTTCAAGGCCTGGAAGGCTAGCTGAATTATATGATATTGTTTTGATGCTGGCCACTTCTTTAACATCACAAGAGCAGGGTCTTCACAGCCTAGCTCACCATTGTCTTTGTATTTTTGGATCAGCCTTTCAACTCGCACTTCATCCATGGCTCTGTTCCATGACATTCCTTCACTTCTCTTTGTCGAACCTAAAAATATTATGTGTAATCCACATGTTTTTCACAAGATTCTGAAGAAACTTGACTATATTTTCAGTTTCAATTTTCATTTTCTTCGACTTGTTATATCTATTCAAGTGTAAACCAGGGAGAACAATTTATTTCATTTTGTCCATCCTTATTTAAGATTTGTCTACATGTTTGGCTGTTCTGTTCACGTAACAATCAAAACAAAATAAATATTTTCAGTTTTAACAAATGTTAAATGCCATGGGGTAGACTAATGAGTTTTATATTAATAAAGTGGATTTATTCCATTAAGCTAATTCTCTTATTTTGATTGGTTTTCTCCTATTATGATCTATTAGAGGACAGACACACAATTGGTGTCATCATTACAAAGTTTTTCCCTTGGTGTTTTCAAGTTATTTTTTGTAAAAAAAAACCATAACCTCTTAGCCGGTGCATTAGGGCATGTTAATTAGATTAGACATTGAGGCACATAGTTGTTTCTTTGGTTTTGAAAACAGATTCCTTGGCGCGGTTCGCGAAATACAGTCTCTCATAGGGTGGCAAAACTTCTTCTCTGTAACTGACTTTTTGTCCCCCAAAAAAACTCTCAGGTAGTGGGAAAGGTAATGTGACAAGGAAACATCCCAAAACTCTGCAGATTTTCATGACATCTTATAAAATGTATGCAGTTTTTCATGTTGTCTGGTTGTTTAAGTTCAAGTTTACCTTTCATAATGTTTTCTCGTTTAAAATGGGTTTTCATATTGATATTAATTTGAAATGATTTTGTGGAATATCAAAACCGAAAGAAAATCTACAAATCATTGCTGGTAACAGAACATGCTAAATTGGGTCTTGTTATAAACTGAGTTATTATTATTATAATTATTATTATTATTAAATTCAGTTATACGTGACTCGCAAACATGGGCAATCTTACTTTTCACGCGAACGTTTGTAACTTGATACTTTTGTTTTTTTCTTGTATTCAGTTAAGTCAAATATCTAAGTTAAATATCTTAAGTTAAATATCTGGGGAAAAATTTTTTTCAAAACACTAATGATCATTTCACGGATAAACAAAAAACTAATCTAATTATCACATAATCACATCCAACAGGTCGAGTCATGGAATCAACAACATGATCTTATTCTGTTGCCACCTCTGCAGTCAAAAACCACTTTAAAATAATACACAATGATATGAAAGCGTTTCAGTGAGAACCTACAGTACAAACCATTTTCAACGATTGACTCTGGAAAGCTGGTACACTAACTTACAACAAACACCTCTTAACAGATGCCAACAAGTATCGGCACCTTACAAACGACTTATCCACAACGAAAATGAATTGACAAACTGACTCTAACAGACCGATCTGACTAAAAATATATGGATTGAAAACCAACCAATGACTGATGACAAACTTTATAGGAGTCTCGCAGCCAATACCATTTTGGCTAAACTGACCAATCACTTTTAACGGACCAGACTGGTAACACAATTGACTGACAAGCACTACAGTCGAACCCCCGCTATTTCAAACTTGGTTAATTCGAAGTTCCCCACTATTTCGAACGAAGATCGAATTCCCTTGGATTTACCCTTATGTTTTCAGTCATTACTATCAGCTATTTCGAACTCGGTTATTTCGAATTCCCGCTATTTCGAACACATCGTTCTTTCCAACACTTAAATCAACCCGTTATTTCGAACTTGTCAAAAAACAGAGTACAAGAAGAAACTCCCAAGTGACCAACAAGGAGTGAGGTCCGTCAAGCAATCGAGACTCTCTCACGCTACAGTTTGTTTGCTGTTGAGGGAACCAAGATTCGAGGGAAACAAGCCAGTTGTCATTCACGATCGACAAAAGTATGACAAAAAACAAAAACAACAGAACATTCAAGATTTTTCAATGCAACAGCATCTGCTGATTTATCCGACATATAATTACTGTATTTTTATTTAATCAGTGCCTTCTTCTTCTTTTATTACAAATTACGCTTCCCCAGTTATTTCGAAACCCGCAATCTCGAACTTTTTCCCATTTCCCTTGGGACTTCGAAATAGCGGGGTTCAACTGTATTCACTATCTCAGCCCGGGCTTTTTATTCACAAAAAAATATCTTGCACGCATTGCATGCCTATGTTTTAAAATGGCAGAAAGTTTGAGAATTTAGATAAAACTTTAC
>JAHPZR010006827.1:0-5000 GCA_019787425.1 Platygyra sinensis | reverse complement strand
CAAGCTCTGAAAACAGCCTTTTAGCCGGCCTTTAGGCTTTCCAGAAGGGCGCGCTCAAAATGGTATAAAGGAAATCAAACCGAATTACTTACAGGACATTTTCCCTTAACCGTAGTCGTATATACTCCATGAAGGCAGAATAATTAGTTAACCAGCTCTGCATAGCAATGAGCCTTGCGAAACACACAACGGCATCTTCACAGCAAGGACGACAAACGTCACTGGGTAGGGGGCATGCGTGTTTTCAACCTCGTTTTCCGGGTCCTCTGAGAGAGGACCCTGGGAGCTAGGTTGGCACGTTTCTCAGCTTCGTTCCCAGCTCTCTTTTCGGTTGTGGCTGGTCACGTGACCCCTGGGTGCGGGTGGTTAAAAAAGTTCCGTTGGGCAGCAGGGTGGTAGAGTGTTTTGTGTTTTGCTGTGACAAACTTTGTGGGTTTGAACGAGCGGATGCAGAATCGCAACAGAACTGGACGCCAGCGCAACCCCGCCCCACCCCCTTGCCCCCCCCCCCACCCCGCCTCCAACCTCTGCGTACTTTGCGCTCGCTTCGTTCGCTTTTTTCTTTCGCGTCCGTACAGGGTCGGTTTAATAGGATAGGATAGGATAGGATAGGATAGGATAGGATAGGATAGGATAGGATAGGATAGGATAGGATAGGATAGGATAGGATAGGATAGGATAGGATAGGATAGGATAGGATAGGATAGGATAGGATAAGGGACACAGAGGGAGAGAGGTGCTCGCAAAATTTTACCTTTATTTGCTCGAATTGCTCGCAAAATTAGATGAGTGCTCGTTTGCTGGACATTTTGAATTAGTAAACCCCCGTAGACACCTGCTGGACATTTTGAATTAATAAAGAGCAAGAGCCCATCGCTCCTGTAAAAAGTCAATGTTATTCAGACGTGTTTGTTTTTTTATAGACTTGCCACAAGTCGACCTCATAAATTTCAGAGCGGAATATGTTAGGCCGCGAAGCGGCCGAGCGAGCAAGCGACGAAGTCGCGAGAGGTCGACCTTCGTCCGGCGGGTACTAAATAAACAAGACGAAGGACTTTTCAGAAAGTCTAGTTTTTTTAATATTCTGCAATTTGTCATTATTCTAAATGCGTTAGATTAGCTCTAACCGATTCTGTGTATTTTATAGGAATTGTATGTGGTTACAACTGAGCTAAATTGAAGAAAAATTCAACAATGGTAACGCCAGAAAATTAGCATTTATTTGGTCACGCAGACATCACAGAAGCAAATCGTTACACATGTGGTTATTTATGTGACGCCACTTGCACAAATTTTGCGAGCACGAGCAAACGAGCACTCATCTAATTTTTGCGAGCAATTCGAGCAAAGGCAAAATTTTGCGAGCACCTCAAATTGGATGGGACCATTTGATACCCCTTGTATTGCGTGCGAAAAAGCAAAAGTAAATTAATACTCTTTTACATCAGTTGTAACGGTTCTTTTAGTGTCCTTTTTTGGCTCTAGGCTTAAGGTCATTCCCCAGTATTGCATTGCGCATCCCTACTGCGCATAGTTTTACGCGTGATTAGCGCGCACGCATTAGAAAATGGCGGCTTTTTCTTTACGACTGGACCTCGCCGAAGAGGTAAATCGTTATTTTCTCGAAAACGACTACGGTGACCTATCATTTTTTTTCTGTCGTTTTGAATTGAGTAGTAAATTTCTCTATGTAAAATAAATATGGGCCAATTCTCAGTTTTGAGAAAAAAACAATCGTCAGAAACGTGAATTTAGCAAGCAATCGTGGTGCTTTTATAAGGATTTATATGGTATAAACGAGGTGCTGTTGCTCCTAAACGAACATGGGGACCCCTCATTTTTATTTCCAAATTTAAGTTCCTATAATATAAACAATCAATTGGCAAAGTTTGAGAAAAATCTCAGTTTAGCTTCTATTTCAGTGGAATGACCTTAAACACATCTTTGAACAGTGTTTGAAACTGCTGCTAGGTTACCGAAGTGATTTAACGCCGTGCTGAATTGGTTTTCGTCTGGAAGGTGATGGTAGCGTTCGCTATTTAGTCTCAGAAAAACTATAGTATGTCACCTTAACCGATCTTTTCGGGCCGTTGTTACAGTCAAAACGCCTGAAGCGTTCCGCCTAAACAATGATTAATGCGTTCATTAATCCAGAGCCGCTTCGATTCTTGGCTTCAAATTTAAAAAAGTCAACTGAATATTGGGTGCTTTCCATTATGCCAAACTGACCGGTCATGTCGATCAGAGATCAGTGAGAATACCTGAGGAAAATGGAACGACTTTTTCCGATTAAATCGGGCCAACCAATAGAAATGGCTTTTGTCATTTTAAATTCTCTTACCGAATTCCCTAATTAGGGCAAAGAACCGGTTCGTCAAAAATGGAACGGAGAATTTCGGTCGGAATATTTCGACCGAAATATGTGGACCACCTCCAGAGGTGATCCCGAATATTCCGGTCAGAAGAAACCGAAAAGAACCTTTCAATTTGAATTTCGACCGAAATAGCTGTTATTGGAGTTGAGCCTGCTGTCAAATATTTCTTTGTTTGGAAAGGCATACAAACGAGGCGAAAGGGTCAATACAAAGAAGAATAGCGAAGCGCGCGAGTGACGTCATGACTCAGACAAGACTCAGACAAACAAACTGGAATGGTGGATGATTTTGAAGATTTCTTTAAGAGCAAAAGCCGGTGTTCCTAAAACACTTGTGAAACAAAAATTTCGCTTACATTCCCTGTATTTCCCTCAGAACAAGCTCATGTCGACTGAGTCTCGCGGGGAATTCAGTGATTTGCATCCTATTTTTAGACTTCGCGCGCTTCGCTATTGACCCTTCCGCCTCGTTTGCATGTCAAACCGCTGATAACTGCGATAAGAGCTATTTCCGGAATCTTTGGCATAATGAAAGCACCCATTGTAATCATCCAACCGTAGCGTCCATTCGATTATCGAATGCTGATTGGACTAATGAACAATAATACATCGAACGATAGTTGGTCACGCGGTGGAGGAGTCCTGGAACGAAGGCGCCATTTTGAGCTTTTTCCATCGTCCACCATGGGGTCATTATCATCATCATCATCATCATCATTTTATTAAATTAATTTTTACAAAAACAAATTTATAAACTTAACAACCCGCATATAGCAAAGCTAATCGGGGCGGGTTGTATGATTTACAATAAAATTTAACAAAATACATCAGTAATAAAAATTACGCAAATAAATAAATAAATAGATTAATAAATAGAAATAGATATACACATATATTCACAAATAGCTAGAATTTACATGAGAAGAGCAAGAACCTATAATAAGACCCAGAACATAAGAAATTAATAATAATAATAGCTACTAGAGTTTAATTAATGATAATTAGTAATTTTTAACATTGAGCTCACGGATGGGCAGAAAACTAAGTTGGCTCAGGTGGAAAAATCAGAAGCGTTCTTGGAAAGGACGTGTTCAGATGTCAGGAAAGAAATTCAGGCAGAAATTGGGGAACTGATGCCGCCAACATTCCGTTTTGTAGTCTGGGGAAGTCCTTTGTCACTCGTACAAGAGCCGATTAATGTCCTGGGAAAATGTGCTGTGCAAGTCAGTGTGCCAGTTGTTGAAAATCATTCCGATGGCTATCCTGAAAACATTTTCCGTATTTGGAACACTATGTTATTAGTCCAATCAACATTCGATATTCGAATGGACGCTACGGTTGGATGATTACAATGTTCAGTTGACTTTTCGAAATTTAAAGCCAAGAATCGAAGCAGCTTTGGATTAATGAACACATAATCATTGTTTAGGCGGAACGCTTCAGGCGTTTTGACTGTAAGGAAAATTTATACTCATATAATCTCGTCCTTTTGAGTTAGTTCAGAGTTATTTCATGTGTTTCAACTTTCTCATGACCAGTAACACCAGTGATGACGGGATCAGACCGTGCTTTTGGTCATGTGACTAATACTGAAAAATTGCTTTATAAGTCAAAGAGTTTTGCGATTTCGCTCTTTGTTTTTTGCTCACCAAAAATAACGCAAACTCGTCCCCAGGTTTTCCCAGTCAACGGTTCAATAACTAGCCTCTTCCAGGCGTTCAGTTAGTCGCGGCGCAGCGTAGAAAACAGCGCGGGAAAAATATAAACTGAAAAAAAAAACCCGGCGAAAGGAAGCGAGGGAACGCCTGTGAGCAAACTTAACAAAAGGTCATTCCGCCCACTTATAGACCACCTACAGAGACCCGTAACATGACCGCCGGCTTGTGGTTTTCAGTTGTCAACCTTTCATTGAAACATGCTCACGAAAAATTTCAAACTTTATCCATCGAACTGAAAGCAAACACTGAGAGACTTTAAAACATATTTTGAAATACAAATGAGCCTAAACAAAGCATAAACACCGCATGGCAAATCACAGAGGTGTCAAACTCTGCAAAGCAAAAGGTTAATATATCGAAAATAGAACGGCAAAATTATGTAGGGATGTCACGAACCTTATTTACAGATCTTTACACACAATCTCGCACTTTCCGGTTCTTCTCGGCTTCTTAGTCGATACCCATTGCCTTGCTGCGACTCCGATTGTGTTCAACTGTTCAAATTGCTTTCATTATGGCCTCGAGAGCTAGACAAGCCATCATGATCGTGAAGACAGCGGCGGCTTCTCCATTCATCAGACATTACTCGTGGAAAGAGTTGATAGATTAAATTTTTTCAAAAACCGGTGGAAGGATTGCAAAAGAATCTTTCATTGACCATATTTTTATGCAGTCCTTCTGTTCATCGCGAAGGCACTTCAATCTTTTTAGCTTATTGTTGTTTATAACAGATTTGAACACCGCGTTACTCGTTGAAAAGTCTCTGACCGCCGCAATATCGTATAGCTCATCTGCGTCAGTAATGCTCGAGTGTTGACAAAATCTGTCAAAATTAACCAATCAGGGGTATACCAGATCCTGGTATACCGGAACGACCTTTTGTTAAGTTTGCCCACAGGCGTTCCCTC
>JAHPZR010006826.1:0-13339 GCA_019787425.1 Platygyra sinensis | reverse complement strand
AAGACATGACATTTTTGGTTACATAATCTGACAAAATCACCTTTTGTGGATGAAATTGTGGTATTATTTTCGTTTTAGTTTTATTTCTTAACAATAATACAAAATCAAGCAAAAATTAATATGTTTCCATTACCCTTGCAACTTTTAAGTCATGACTGTAAACTCTAAGAAAACTTGACCTTTTTCTTTTCACACTAGGCCTCAAGGCAGGTAGAGCAGTGATCTATCTAGAAAACTGCTGTAGTGAGTCCTGGGAGTAATATAGCCAGACAACTCACAGATCTTTGTGCATTTGTCCCGTACCCTTGGGGACAAATAGCATGTTAAGACACAATATAATAGCAACTCTTCGGTCTTCAGCTTTCGTAGCTTGATTAAAAATATATCACCACTGTTTGTGTTATATTTTTAATCATGCAAACACAAGTTGGCCATTTGGTGTTCTTGAATACCAGTATGTCAACCGAATGCAGTATTTTAAATATATTTGCCCTGCAACTCCTTGCTCAATCCGTTTACTTTTGTACAGATTTTACAATACATAAATTGTCATCTCTCTTGTACGCCAGCCAAGAACACTTTTTCAAATACGGCTCGAGAAGTTTTTGTCCCTTGGAACTGAACGGAGTTAACAAACAATAAAAGCAAGTGACACACTACTCAAACACCAACCCACGGTCTGCCAAGTGCCTTACTGATAGTGTGGAGCTCAGGCTTTAATTAAGGGGTGCTTTGCACTCGCCTGAGAAAAAAGATAGCCCGGGGGGGGGGGGGTACTCCCTTATAAGGGCTCAATGGGGACGTGCGGCCAGCCAGGGTATGTTTTTCGGGATTTTTGTCTTAAACAGGGTATCGAATTTATCATTTTTTGTCTTAATCGTATCGATTTATCAATTTTTGTCTTTATTGGGATATCTTTTCTTTGATGATTGACGGCAAAATTTTTACAAGCTCTTGTAAATTAATGTTGACTTCCGTTGACTTTGGCATTGATACCAGGCACATTAAATTTTCATTGATTACACAACAAGAAAGCCACATAATTTGTAACCGCAACTTTTAACCTATGTCTTAAAGAGGTTATCAAAAATCGGAATTCTGTCTTAAACGGGTAAGAAAATCAACGATATTGGTCTTAAACAGGGTCAGGGTATGAGGGGCTGGGCCGCACCTCCTCACCCAGGGATATATCGAGTACCCCCCTCCCCCCCCCGGGAAAGATAGTAATGCGGTGGAACATTCTGTTGATAGTGACATATTTTATACGCAGGATTCATCTATAGCAACGCATTGCAAGACTTGTGCTTAGGGCTCTTGGTCACATTTCTGTCCGTCGGCTATACCATGCTCATGAGGCCCAATAAGGCAGAAACAGCTGTCCATGCCTGCCACTGCCCAGGTGATATGGTTGTGTGCATGGCAGACCGTTGGCTGGTGTTCAAGTGTGTCACTTGCTTTAATTGCTCGAAAGGAGTTACCTTAGTTGTCGATTGTGTCAAATGTGTGCCAATCCCCATAAAAAAAAAAAAACAGGATGACCCCCCCTCCCTCAGGGGTAGCTGAAAATTGAACGACCCACCCCTAACCAAGGGTTCAAAAACTGATGACCCACCCCCTCTCTGCTCCGGCCCACCCCCCCCCCGTACTTTTTGACCAGTCCCTTAGTATAGTAATGGAAATGCCCATAATCTGATTGGCTTAGCCATTCAGCTCTTATGGGCCTCGTGAGTTTACAACATTTTGTGACTATATTGTTGTCGATAAGAGTACAGACCACGCTAAACCACATTCCATTTGTTAATTTCCCCCCTTTTTGGTTAACTCATTGCAATGGGGAGCCCCGCTTTTAGGCTTGGCTAACTCTATATATTAAATATTTTACTCATCTCGTTCTGTCGGTCCGAATTGTAAGTTACGGATCCCCGTTCTCCCCCTTTTATTCGCGACCCGCGACGTTCCGCTTTTGGGCCATAAATCGAAGGAAAAAAAACTGGGTCCTCAACTTACAGCAGTACGGCTCTCGAACTCGTTAAATAATAATAATAATAATAATAATAATAATAATAATAATAATAATAATAATAATAATAATAATTATAATAACAATAATAATAACAATAACTTTAATTTTATAGCGGTATATACAAAAGCTCTATATCGCTTTACAATCTAATAAATATCTAACTAACAATAGCACTAAAACAAAGAAGTCAATTGAAAGCAAGTCTAAAAAGATAAGTTTTCAATCTGGATTTAAAAACATCAACTGATCGACTTAATTTAATGTCTACGGGAATTTCATTCCAGTGCTTTGGGGCAGCGACCGAAAAGGCCCTGTCCCCATAGCTCTTCAGGCGCACATTCGGTACTTCTAATAAATGTTTGCCAGCTGACCTAAGATTTCTTGTAGGGTTATATGGGACTATAAGTTGACTTAGATACGGAGGCGCCAGATTATTGAGAGCTTTAAAAGTTAACAGTAATAAGTAAGAGGTGTTTACAAGCAATCTTGTGCTTTCCACCTTCTAGCGAGACTTCAGTAGAATACACGCTACGAATATATTGAAGAAAACTTGATCAATTACTTGCAAGATTAACTTACAGTACAGGCCGGAGAAAGCAACACGAGGTTTCTTGGTTTTCATGTGACTTCAGAAAAAACTAAAATAAAAAATTAAAGTTTTGACCTTTATCAGGTAAGAGTCATTTTTAAACATGTATCTGTTGGCCTGTCTTCGGCAATGCGACATTGTTTCTGGGTAATATGTTATGTGCACGAAAATATCGGTTCGCCTTATGGTTACGAGTTCTGAGTAACCAATATGTTGAGAGAAGTGCCTATGCGAATGGCTTCAAGTTTAACATAGAGAATAAACGTTTTGAGAGAGCCAAAGTAAACTTCAGATGTTTACACTGGTTTCCGGCCGCCATGCTGGAGTCCCTCAGACTGGCTCCAACATGGCGTTTCCATACTAAACACTATAACTTTCAGTAATACCTTTTTCCGAATAACTCGAGTTCGGAATATCGCACTACTTCCCGAAATTTTGGCACGTTGTTATTTATAACTCTTAGTTCAACACATTTTCGAATCCGGCCACGGGCTCTTTCGCCTGGATAGGGGCAGAGCAAGTCGAAGGTATTTTCTTAAATTACTTTAGGTGGGACGGAAAACTTATTGCCTGGGTCGATCTTTTGCAGGCGCTTGAAGGAGACGTTCACCTTCCAGCCCCTAAAACGTTTTCTCAGAGGGATTTAGAATTGAAAGCGGACACACCTTTCTTGGCAACGGCTGACGCACTTATGGTGTTAATTCGCGGTGGATCAGTGGATCGAACGAATACAGAAATGATGGATGTCCGTTGGCGTTTTTTTTCACTTCTGGAAAAAAATCCCGCAGGAACTACAACGACACTTTCTCCATGCGGGCGCTGCTTTGCTCGTGTTATCTTGGCAAATGCAAACAATGACATGCAATGACGTCAACATTTCTCTGGTTTCACCCGCTCAGTTCTCGGCGAAAAATAAACTTTTTTGTAAATTTTAAGTAAATATAACCAGCAAAACCGAACTAAAATCCATCTGTAAATGGAAAAGTATCGTATTTCTTCGGAATTGCTCCGTAAAAAGCACGCTGACAGAGAATACGACATTTCTCAGTTGATTCAAGGTGAAAGAGTTAACTATAAAACACTACTTAAGGAATGCTAAGTGAGAACCGTGCTTGTGGAGCTTAATTTTGAGATTATCCTTGCAGTAATATTGTAGAAAGGCGAAAGGCAAATACATTTGTCTTCAACATGTCTTTAATGTGAGGTTTAGCAAAAACATAGATTTTAAAGTTTTAAGCTGAGAACTTTCACTGAGAACCGTGAGTTATGCTAATACAGCAAGTGCATTATATGTGTTACGCAACATAATTAAATTTCATAAATAAAGAACAGGAACTGATGACTTCCAATACCTGGACACAATTTCCTAATATTTAGTACGGTAACCTTTGGAATAAATTATGGCATCAATCCTATTGTTCATGCTTTCAATGGTGCGATCAATGAGTTCTACAGGATGTCTCGAGAGAGACCTGCAGACGCGGTCACGAAATTGTTCAAATGTCTCAGATGTAATGTTTTCGCAGATTGCTTCGTTCTCGAGATCCATCCTTAGAAGATGGAAAATAGATTCAATGACGTTGATATCCGGTGAACAGGCGGGTATCTCGTGTACTCCGCCTCAATGTCCTAAAGGGCCCTCTCTGCCACCTTGCTCCGTTGACTGATGAAACGTCGTTTTCCGTTCCTTTTTGACCCAGATCGTGCAAACGCGATGTTAAAATGTTCTCGAATAAACTGGGCGAAAAACCGCCCATTCATTTTTTCGTAGGCTTCTTAAGAGCCACACCTTTGCCGTAGGCGATAGCTACTATTAAATGTAACTGACATCCACCAGCCAAGTCTTTGCTGCCTTTCGCCGTGAATTTCAGGCCCACCCCTCTTTTCCTCCATACTCTGCCTTTTGTGCCGATCGATTGTCGCCTGAAGGGGATTTTGCTTATGGACGAAACGGACTCCATCTAAATAAAACGCTAGTTCACGTTTCTTCTTTAGAGCGTATTTCAGGCGTAGCTTGCGGTCTTTTTGAGAAACGAGTCCTTTCCTTCTGGCTACAAAATAGCCGTATCCTTTCTCGTTGAGAAAGCCAGAAGACGTTCCGCGGCGCGATATGCCACTTGCGAAGAGGTCCCGCTTTCTTTCACTACATTTTTAACTGTAATATTCGCGCCTCTCGTCCGTAATCTCTCCAGTGCACGACAAAGGGCACGGCAATCTCTCACGGTTATTTTTCTCGGCCGACCTACTTTTCTGGATGAGCTGTTGGTCCTAAGCGAGGTCCGCATCATGGATAAATGACATATTCATGCCACAGAGGACTTTGAAATGTGACATCGCTGCGCGATTTTCCGGAGTGAAAATATCGTGTTTTCCTTGAGAAAGCAGGCTTTTACTCGCTGTTCGGCAGATATTTTTCTCCAAAACACGATGATCTTAACTGCCCTTTATTCCCTTGAGCGTTAAGCACGTTTATCCTTTCAAATACTGCACGCGTGAGTATGAAATAAAACAAATTCGAGCTTCCATTACGCGTATACAACCGTTGCTTTCCTGCCTCCCCTCAATAAACCCTTTATGAACCCCAAAATATTTCAAAAGTAATACAATCTATTAACAAAGCCGAAGGAAGAACCATTTAAATTGTTCAAAGTGCCCCTGCGATAAAAAAAAAAAAATCACTTCCTTTTTTTTCTTGAGATTCTGAAAGTGTGTCTGCTTAACACTTGACTGGCAAAATTCTGACCTTTCATTTTTATCCAAAGGCTGTTTACTTTGAGTTTAAGTTTTGGATTTCACGATCCGCCATTACTCATGTTCAAACCTGACCGATTTGACCTCAGAGGGTTGGATCCGGGAAAAGTGACGTCAAAGGCCCCAGCTTAAAATTTCAGCGTGTAAACGCAGCTTATACACGACTTTCATAATGGCGGACGTAGCGCGGGGCCTGGGGATAATTGCATGAAAACGAGGTCACAAAGGCCTCAAAGCGTCGCGTTTGTTTATTGCAGTATGGCGTCCTCTTCGAGTGGTCTACACAGTAACACTTCAAATGCTATATTGCTCACGGATGATGACATTCCAGGTGCTTCTCTCCTCGGTCGAAAGCCCGAAGAGCTAAAAACCGCAGAACTTCGATTGTGGCTTAAGTGCCGTGGAGATTCGTGTAAAGGTTTGAAAACGAAAGCAGAGCTTGTTAAACGAGTGCACGAATACATCAGAACAGGTGAAGACAAAGATGTTGTTGACCCTGATCCGGATAAGATTTACAGTCGCAGAAAAGAGCGATCGAGTACCACTGTTAATCTTACAAGCCAGGATGGTGTTTCTGTGCAATTTCCCGTCGATGGTTGGAGTAATTCGCTAGAAAAGATGCCCATGTTTACGAGACTCGAAATGAACCGCCATATTATGAAGTCTGGAAAATCCATCGCCGATAAAAAACACCACACCGTGCCAACTGCCTTGATAAAGGCAAAACGGTTCCTAGATGACGAGTATCTCGAGGATATTCAGTGTGTAAGCGATCAGACGTATTTTTTTGTTAAAAGCAAGTGCTGTCACAGCTTTAAAAAGCATGACCAGCCACATACTTTACAGATTGCCTTGTGCATCTTATCTGGCGAAGTAAGGAGCGCGTGTTGTTCTTGTGTAGCAGGCAAGGTGGGATTTTGTAATCATGTGCTGGCTTTAATGTTTAAACTGTGCAAGTTCTCGTTGTTCAACTGTTCTACCACAAAAGATTTGTGTGAAGAGGTCGATGAACATGTGCCTTTGGCTTGCACATCGCAATTGCAGCAATGGCACAAGAAAGGTGGGGGTGCAAACATTGCCCCACAGCCAGTAATGGAAGTGCAAGTAAACAAAATCAAAGATGATGATGGAACGTCACGATCAGGTTTAAAGTGCATCCTATATGAAGCAAGAATGAAAACTGTGCATGACAAAAATGCAGAAGAGGTCCTTAAAAAAACACTAAGAAATATTGATCCCAATATGGGTCTATCGCAAATGGCAGGGGTGGAAACAGATGATAATGACTTCAGGGACACCAAATTTGGCCCATGTCAGGTCGGATCATATTTGTCCTACCAAGTTGCAGTCATTGAGTCGATTTTTAAAGCCACTGCATCAATTGATTGCATCCCCAGACTGCAAGCCCCAAATAAAGAAGGCTTAAATTTCCCACGATTCCCATTAAGGAACATCGAAACCATGGAAATTCCCGAAAACCTGTCAGAACAGGAATCACAGCTTATTGATACACTGAGGGTGGATGAAGATCAACTTAATTCAACCGAAAAGGAAACAAGAAAACAAGCAGCGTGTACCAAATGGAGAGTTGAACGGTCCTTCCGATTTACTGCCTCTAAGTTTCATCTCATTTCAAAACGGCAGAGAAATCATGAGAACTTTGCCGATACACTTTTGAATCCCAAGCCAGTGGCATCAAAATATCTGGAGCATGGGAAAAAGTACGAGCCAGTAGCCCTGCTAGAATATGAAAAATTTATGAGCAGCAGGAAAACACCAGTTAAGGTTTTGCCCTGTGGATTTGTTGTCTCTCAGGGCATTCGAATTATTGGAGCAGCTCCAGATGCACGAGTAATTGACTTTGGATGCGTGGATCATTTTGGTCTTGCAGAAGTAAAATGCCCCTACACAAAACACCATGTGACACCCTTGGATGCTTGTTCTGATCCAAAGTTTTTCATGGAGAAAACAACAGATACTGAATGTAAATTGAAAGAAGACCACCCATATTATGCACAAGTACAGGGACAAATGGCAGAAACTGGAGCAAGATGGTGTGATTTCATAGTTTATACTAGTAAGGGCCTTTATGTCCAAAGAATACCATTTGACCCCATGTTTTGGAGAAACCTTAAGCAAAAGTTGTTGTCTTACTATTTGCATCTGCAAAAATGCATGATGGAAACTGTCAGTTAGTCAGTGCTGACAGTTGTATGGTGTTACAATATGTAACTGCAACTACAAGTGCAACTTGATGTCAAATTCTCAGTGGATGCAAGTTACAAACTCTCAGTAACCATAAAGTTATGTCTTTGTTATTAATAGGAATTGTCATTCCAGAAAATATTCTTGTCTCTCATGTGAACTTCCTATGGAAGAATCTTGATCTCTCGACAGTCGAATCTTGATGATTGGAACTCATAATAACTCAAATCCAGTGTAGAAAGGTGCTGTATTATTCTTAGATTTTAAGTTTTCAAGAGTAAATTGTTTCTCCATGAGGTTTCTTATTTGACGCTGAGCATTTTGTAATTGCGACTTCAAGTCAGCGATTTCCTGTTCCAAATCTGTGATTCTTTTGTTTTAACCGGCGATGGCTTCCGCCAAGTCACGATCACAGGATTCCATTTCTGACAACTCATTCGAGTTCATATCCTCCATTTCAACATCGCCGAAAGTCGAAGCAATATTTACTTCCATTTGGTTTTGCATTTCAAATCTAGAGACACTCTCAGGAGAAGCATCCGATCTGCTTGAGCTAAGGGCAGCGGAAGGTGATGTCACTGGTTCGCACGTGTACCTTTCTGTCGGTGGCTTTCTCTTGCGAGGCGAAGTGCGAATCCAAGAAAATACCGATGGTACAGCGCCAGATTTCAGACAAATTTTCCCCGAGAGAGTCTTCTTCAGATCTTCTTTTCGGAAATGTCTGGAACATACCTTTGTTGATTCGCTTATTTTAAAGTCTTTCCCTTCGTCTCGCCTGATCGCATGTATCCATTTCTTCTTTAACATGTTGTCGGTGGGAAATTGAAAGTACGAAACTTTTGACCCGTCTTCCTCCCGATATCCTTTCTTGGTGCATTCTGGAACGCAGCAATGCGTGGGCATCTCTAAAGGACTGTATACTAAACAGTAATTGACCTTAATTGACTATATTGTCTTCGCACAAAAGCAACACTTTACCTAAAGCCTTCTTACACGCTTTGTTTACGTTTTTCGAGAGACCTTTGTGGCCTCGTTTGCATGCAAAATCGTCTCCAGGTCCGCGCGCCGTCCGCCATTATGAAAGTCGTGTATTATGTATGCAAAGTGCGAGTTTAAAAGTGTGAAAGCCCAAAACTCCCGTGCTGCATATTAATTCTGCAGCGTACAAACGCATTGCATTCTTAAACTTGTGAGCCTTTGACGTCATTTTCTCCTCGATCCAGCTCTCTCAAGAACTTAAATTTAGTAATGGCGGAGCATTAAATAGGAAAGTTCCAGTTAAAATAAACAGGTGCCTTTTTTAAATCAGGGATTAAAACTTGGGTGACTTAGTGTTTAGTTAACATAGTTTTGAAATCAAAAGAAAAAAAAAATTGTCACAGGGGCACTTTAAAAACACCGAAAAGTGACATTTTATTTTCTAACTCAAATTCAGACAATCATGGACAAAAGTCTCGGGACAAATTTTCATTTGTAGCGCTTTTTCAACGCGCCAAATAAACAGTCACGCGCGAATTCATCTACACTTGTTCAGCCTGTCCTTCCGCCCTCCGCCCCGCCCCCTACAATGTTGGACACGTGTACACGCACTGTAATGGGGGGGGGGGGGGGGGGTGCAACGCATTTTAAAACGAATAACAGTGCTTTTTTAAAACTCCGTTTTAAAAACACAGAAAATTAATGCAATTACACAAGTGTCCCAAGGAATTTTGTCCACCATTGTAGTCTCCTACGGTTTATACAGACTGTTACATATTGCGTTGCAGTATTACTTTGGAAAGTCGTTGACATGTCGATTTGTTTACATCTGGGTAAGTGACAAATTTGCATATTCAAAGTCCTAATGACATTAGTCGTTTCTACGCTTCGCGTAACCATGACTGAAAATAGTGGACTAATTAACGCATCGGTCATCGTAAGTAGGCCTGTTCTGCCATCTTCCCCATTTTCCTTCCCTCGAAACAAACTGGCTATGCGAATGTACTTAAGTGTAGAGTTTGTCATACCGAATAAAATTAATACACTTAATTTAAATCGCGAAATAAAAATACAAAATACAGCTGTAGACTACCGGCAGACTGTCACTAGTGTATTCGAAAATTCTCTTTGTTTGACACGGAGTAGTCACTGTTCCGCGTGAACTAAAGGAAATAGTAAACGTCTGCACTTGTTAAGGCTAGCGGAAATACACCAGACGTTTAACGAGCGTGTCCTGCCTGGCTTGTACCACTGGTCTATGGGTTCGAAACAGGCTCTGGTTCGAACCAGAGGCCATGAGTTCGAATCCAGGCTTTAATTTCACAACGGTTTATGTCTGTAACTGTGGCGATCAGTCATTTCTTCGTATCTTTCTCTGCAGTTCACAAGTGTGATCTTTACCAAGCTGAAGTTGTCTGCCAATTCACTGCCAATTCGACATCTGCCAATTCGACCGGCTGAAACTGTCTGCCAATTCGAATAAAAATTCAGCAGAGGAATTTAATAAAATCGGTTAAATGTCCTTACCTATTGTCCAACAACATATTCTAGCTGCATCGAAAGGCATACCTTGATTTGCACCAACACTGGTGAATTTGTGAAGAAGATGTTGTTCATATCCTCTGTTCAGAAGTGAATAACTTGACACGTAACTTTTCAATTGACACCAACTTGATATCATTTTGAAGCTTAACGTCTTTTTAGTCCATCTTCCATGCCAATTCACTGCCAATTTGACATCTGCCAACTCGACCGGCTGAAACTGTCTGCCAATTCGAATAAAAATTCAGAAGTGGAATTCACAGGATAAAATCAGTTGAATATCCTTACCAATTGTTCAACAACATATTCTAGCTGCATTGAACGCCATATCATTTGCACTGACACTCGTGAATTTGTAAAGACGATCCTGTTTATATGCACTGTTCGAAACTAAATAACTTCTCACGTGACTTTTCAATTGGCACCAACTTCATATTATTTCCAAGCTTACCGTCTTCTTAGTCCATCTCAATGGCTTCTACACCCATCTCAACGCAATTACTATCGAAAACGTTCCCTTAAACATCGTGCTTTAATAACATAAACACGTAAATTGGCTTTTCCGGAAGTGAATAACTCGTCACGTGACTTTTCAATTGACACCAACCTCATATTATTTTGAAGCTTACCGTCGTCTTAGTCCATCTCAACGGCTTTTACACCCATGTCAACGCAATAACTATAGAAAAATGTCCCTTGAACATCGTTATTTAATTTCAAACACCCTTAAATCGGCTTTTCTGGAAGTAAATAACTGGTCATGTGACTTTTCAATTCACATTAACTTGGCATCATTTTAAAGCCTATCTTCTTCTCAGTCCATCTCAACGACTTCTACACCCGTCTCAACGCAATCACTATCGAAACCTTTCCCTTAAACATGGCGTTCACATAACATTCACACTTATATTGCCTTTTCCGGAAGTGAATAACTCGTCACGTGACCTTTCAATTGACACCAACTTGATATTATTTTGAAGCTTACTGTCTTCTTAGGCCATCTCAACGGCTTTTACACCCATGTCAACGCAATAACTATAGAAAAATGTCCCTTGAACATCGTTATTTAATTTCAAACACCCTTAAATCGGCTTTTCTGGAAGTAAATAACTGGTCATGTGACTTTTCAATTCACATTAACTTGGCATCATTTTAAAGCCTATCTTCTTCTCAGTCCATCTCAACGACTTCTACACCCGTCTCAACGCAATCACTATCGAAACCTTTCCCTTAAACATGGCGTTCACATAACATTCACACTTATATTGCCTTTTCCGGAAGTGAATAACTCGTCACGTGACCTTTCAATTGACACCAACTTGATATTATTTTGAAGCTTACTGTCTTCTTAGGCCATCTCAATGGCTTCTACACCCATCTCAACGAAATTGCTATCAAAAAATGTCCCTTGAATATCATGTTTAAATAATATACACAGTGATATTGGCTTTTCCGGAAGTGAATAACTTGTCACGTGACTTTTCAATTGACACCAACTTGATATCATTTTGAAGCTTGCCGTCTTCTTCGTCAATCTCAATGGTTTTCACACCAATCTCAACACATTTGGTAGCCAAAACTGTTTCTTGAACATCGTGTTTAAATAACATACACACCTATAGTAGCTTGTCCGGAATTAAATAACTCATCAAGTGACTTTTCAATTGACAACAACTTGGTATCATCTTAAAGCATACCGTCTTCTTAGTCCATCTCAATGGCTTCTACACCCATCTCAACGCAATTACTATATAAAACTTTCCCTTAAACATCGTGCTTTAATACTTAAACACATATCGGCTTTTCCGAAAGTGAATAACTGCTCACGTGACTTTTCAATTCACCTCAACTTGGTATCATCTTAAGCTTACCGTCTTCTTAGTCCATCTAAATGGCTTCTACACCCATGTCAACGCAATTGCTATTAAAAAATGTCCCTTAAACATCGTGTTTCAATAATATATGCACTCATACTGGCTTTTCCGGAAGTGAATAACGTCTCACGTGACTTTTCAATTGGCTCCAACTTCATATTATTTTGATGCTTACCGTCGCTCTCGAGAAACTGTTCGCTTCTCTGTGCAGATAATGTCCACGGACAAATATCGGAGCATATTTTCGCGCCAAATGGTGGCTATTGTTTCAGATGTTTTCAGTTATTCTTCCATCTAGTTAACATCACTTACAACCAAACCTAGAAGTATTTGTTAACAGGTGAAGGAAAGGAAACTAGCTGAGAGCATCACTAAAGAATCGGAGAAAGAAGACGCAACTCCCCAAAGATGCAAAAGGCTGTGCACGCCCACAAAAGGTGCAGACGATACTTCGGCAATAAATCTTGTAGTTGAGGATACGGAAGAAGAACAGTTGAAGGAGTATCGCTTTAAGATGACCCCCAAGATGGTGGAAGAGAGGATCAAGGCCATGATGGATAATCTTCTTGAGATAGCAAGCGTCCCACCATCTGAAGATACACCCCTTCCTCACTTGGAGCGCCATCAAGCCTGGTTATTGCTGGGAGGATACCAGAAGCGTTACAAGAATCTGGAAACTTACGATTTGGGCCCCAACACATTTTCTTATTACATCTTCCCTGATGTGATGCGTCACTTAGAAAATCTACTCCAGGCAAAGCCAAAACCAAGAAAGGGCTTTGTACCACTAATGGCATGTATGGATACATTTTTGAAATACGACTTGCCGGAATATATCCCGGACCAGTGTTATTATGTAACTACTCTCCTCGTTTTTGAAACTGTGACGAAAATTGTTATGGACTTGGAAAAATGTTCCTACGAGATGGCGACAGGGATCGGTCTGAGGATAAATGTTCCAACCCAGACACCCTATGGTATTGAATGGGATTCTCTGGTAAAAGAAAAGAAACACAGAAGGGAGCTTGCCAGAGCTCAGAGAAGAAGCCATCGTAAACAGGCGACACCCAGGAGGCTGCTACGATCCAAAGAAAAACGCTAAATTAATTTTCCCATGTAATTATATAGCTTGAATTTAATACCACTTAACGCCCGCTACATGTTTGTAAACAGAACTTACTCTGCCTAGACGTTTCCTGTCCATCAAATAACAATAATAATTATAAAAATATACCGCTATGACCGCTGACAAATAGAAGTTAGGCGTATGCTATAGAAAGCTCGTTGAGATGGGTTAAGAAGCCATTGAGATGGACTAAGAAGGTAAGCTTTAAATGATACCAGGTTAGTGCTAATGGAAAAGTCACTTGACAAGGT
>JAHPZR010006823.1:0-43544 GCA_019787425.1 Platygyra sinensis | reverse complement strand
TTCCTGGTCCCGCGTGGTCGGCCAAAAATTTCCCGTGCGGGAGTGGGCTAGTCAAGTCACGTCAACCATTCCTTTTAGCCGATTGGTTTGTTTGTTGGCGGGTGTACTGTACTGAACTCGCGCGAGAAAGCCTACTGTAAGTACATCAAGTGACAACTAAACGATGGCTCGCGATAAGCGTAGCATTAACTTTTATGCCGATTTAAATAAACTTTCGACGGCGGATGTTCTGGATGTTGGGCCGAAAAAGAAGAAAAACAAAACACTAAAAGGTGTCTTTAAAGCTGAGCGGTTGGTGGCCGTAAAGAACGTAAAGGTAAGGATATCGAACGATTGCCATGACAAACCTTCCTAAAGCCCGATAAAAGCCATCAAAATATCGATAACAATTGACCTTGCATGGATTTTTATTGTAGTCTGAGGAGCCTGTTTATCTTGTCAAGTGGCGGGGTTGGGGATCGGAACACAACACGTGGGAGCCAGAATCCCACATTTTGGATCACGGTCTTTTACGGTAAGTTCTGCTTTAATTTGACACCGATAGTGTTAAACAGGTTCTCCTTCAGATATCTCTGCTCGTATTTTTGAAATAAAAAGCCAAATTTTCATGAAACTCTGCCGAATCATGGTAGACCACCCGGCGGTACCGTTGATAATCAATTTACTTTACGCGCAAGCATTCGAAGAAATTATGAATGTTTTTATTCGGAGGAGATTTTCGGATCTACTTTCTTCTACCTGATTAACTTCTTGTTGTTAAATGCATCCTATCTTTTGTCCAGCTATTTCAGAAATCCCTCTCCCCCAGAGGACGTGTTTTCAGAGAACCTCGAGCGACTGAGAAATACCATCGAGAGCGGACTTGCCGAACCTCTGATGACACACAAAACCTTGGAGATGAGACATGATGTTTTTAGAAAAGTCGTGACAAGAAGAGTTTTAAATTTGAACACCAAGATATGGCTGTCAGAGGCTGACTTCGATTCAAAGTATTTTCCTGAGGGCTGGCACGTCGCTTTTCCCACGAAGAGAGGAGATCGGCGGACAATTATATTTCCAATTGTCGTCCGCTTGTTTCTTGGACGCTCACACAAGTTGTACTCTGAAAAGGGCCAGGAGCTGCCTCGGCGATGGACTGAGAAATTGACCATTACATTTGTCAAGCAAACACATTGAAAGTAGAAACGCTACCTGAAAGGTCGGTTTTTTAATGTGTATTCAAATGCAATAAAGTGAAGTAAAGTGAAGGTCAAAATAGTACTGTAATCAGTTCAGTTGTACTAAGAAAGTTTAAAGTTCAAAGTTCAAAGTTCATTGTACCAATAAACCACAATGGAGTTGATTAATTAGGAGATCATAAAAGATTTCAAACCTTTCCTTCAATATCAAAAATTCCGTTGCCTGCATAAAATCTAGGTTATAGCTAACAGGGTGTCACTCTGGGTGTAACTTTCCCTGTTCTGATGAAATTTCATTGTACTGAGAAAGGTGTAATTGACCATTTTGCCTTGCAATTATATCTGAAATGATGTCCACCCTTTTTTTTTTTTTTAAAGGAGGTTCCCCTGATTTCATTTCAAAAATAGCAGCAAGTTCTCTTTTATGCAGCTTCTTAAGGTCACTTAGGGTGTAACTTTTATTGTTCTGGTGAGAGCTGTTGCTTGCAATTGAATCACTGTTGCCCTCAAGTTGTTGAGATTCCTGTACATCTACTTGCTGTGTGGAGAGAGTATGTGGTGCCTCTTGAGTAAAATTTTTAACAGCATTCTTAGCCACAAGACTCTTTCCCTGTTCCCAGTAGGTGATGTCCCTTTTTTGGTAACTTCTATGTTCACGGACACATCCCTCATGCTCCAAAACCTCCATCCTTTTTTCTACTAGCAAAATCTGTCGACAACTATCCCATCGATTACATTTTCTTTGAAAGTATTTGCGCATGTCGTCATTTTTCTTCTCGACACCTGCAAAATGACACAGAAAAAAAGAGGACAGATTTAAAAATATTAATTACTGGAGGATTAAAAGTGTGGTACTTACATTGTACATGTCAATGAAACTTTTAATCCTTGAATACTGGTATTTTTGCATGGTGTATATAGTAGAGATAGCTATACTATGATATACATACCCTGGCCAGTAAATGACTTGACAGATCCCATTTCTTGTAGTAAGCCAGGAAGGTGGCATAACATAATATGTATGTAAGGTGTTATGGGATTTGCTTTGGCATATCCAGGTCCTTTCAAACTGTAAAGCAGATGAGCCCATTCTTTTGCCTACAATAAATAAAATAAATCTTTATAAATTTTTACCACAATTGCTACTAATTTCACAATCTGATCAGCTAATTTGCCATTGTCGATAAGAATACAGACAATGCTAAACCACATTTGATTTGTTAAATAGAAGTTAATATTTCAGTCAGAGTGTGTAGTTACTGACACTGTAGACTGTCTGAATATATAGACAGCCATATTATTACCTTGCTTGGGAAATCCAGGACATCTTTCTCAGATGGACTCCAACTCCCAAATATGTCATAAAGGTATTTGAAATCCTGTACATGATAAACAGATGCAATACACAATGATTCATGCAAGATTTTAAAGCAAATCAACTCAAAACAATATTGTTTGTACTTACTTTCCACAATTTGGTCACCTTTTCACAAACCTCAGGGGGTAGAAAGGAAGAGAATTTGGAGGGGAGGCTTGTTAACAGTTTCTTCTTTTCATTTCCCATAAGGGATGTCCAGTCTAAATTTCCCTGTTTGTCTGTCCAAATTGACAGGGATACACCACACTCTCTAACAGCTTCAAGGAACTTTTTCAGATGAATTCCTTTCAGCTCTTTGCTTGATTTCTTGAAATCATCTTTCTAAGTAGCAACAAAGTGTATTCTTTATGTTCGCCATAAATTAACAAGAAATTAAAGCAGATTGCTGATGCTCAAATTTGCTTTAATTTATACTGTAGACTTTACACTACAGGGAAATAATATTATAGTTTATTTTTACTTCAGTTACCTCATCCCAGTTTATAACTTCATAGATAATGCCCTTCTCTAGAATATCTGTAATCCGCAGAAACATGTGGAGTTCATCAATCATGACCCTTTCAAGTGGTATGTCAAAAAGGGGCTGTGCACGGCATCCGGGATCCTTACTTAATTTGACATTGCCCAGAACCAAAGGTGAAGCAGTACTATGGTTTGCAGAGACCTATGGGCTAATTCCTGATAGTCTAAACTTGCATGATGTAGAAACTGGAGAAGCAATAACCATTGATTTCAAGGACAAAGGTAATAGTGTTCTGCTTGAGTTAAAAATAAGTTTTGCATGAACAACAATTACAACAAGTCATTATTTACTTCATACAGCCTCCACAGATAGTATGGAAAGCAACAAAGATAAACCATCCCTATCAGGAGCCACTCCCCAGAATGACCAACTTCCCTAAAACAGAGGAAGTATGAATCACTGCCAGACAATGAAAAAACTAAAGTCAAAAATCTGGTTTACATACTGAACAGGTAATTTAATACTGTTTGTATTTAATACTAAGAGTTATACTTGACTCAGATTCACATCTGTACCATCAGTTCCCCCCAATGAAATAAACTATTTATATTTTGCCAGGTTTTGTATCTCACTCGAGGGTTATCATGAAATGTCCCAAGCAGATGGTGGAAAGGATCTTTCCAGATCATATATAGTTGAAGGATGCCAGGCATCCCTAGACAGTTTGTGGGACATTCAGAGGTCACCAGGGAAAGCACCAGGAGCTGAGTTGTCTTTCAAACAACTATTGAAGCTGCAACTTCAGAGACATGTAAAATATTTGCAGTCATCCATAAACTGTTCCAGGCAATGAGATTGTTGGCAAACTGAAGGAGATCATAAAAGATTTCAAACCTTTCCTTCAACATCAAAAATTCCATTGCCTGCATAAAATCTAGGTTATAGCTAACAGGGTGGCCATTTAACATTTGAAGGGGTGAGTGGAATAAAGCCCTAAGTCACTTTTGAAAAATGTCAAGGGAGCCAGGATTGAAATACCTACAAGCACTTGTTACAGTTTACTCTTGTCTTCATTATTGTCCAAAAAGAACAAGTAATAACTACTGGTTCTTTTGAAACAACAACTAAAACCACAGTAAACTGTGAAAATTGCTGGTAGGTATTTCAATCCCAGCTGCCTCAAAATTTTCCAAAAGTCACTTAGGGCTTTATTCCACTCACCCCTTCATTTGATGCCTGGGGCACTCACTGTTAGGCAAAATATATCTTTAATCAGAACCATTAATCTATACTTGGACACGGTCATCAATAAATGTGCATCTTATGGCTTGTTTAGTAGGGCACAATCTTTGTAGGAAGTACTTTTTATACAGTTGGTACTGTCTTAGGATATTATACAAATTTCAAAACTTGATCTCTCTCTCTCTCTCTTTCTCCCTCTCCCCCCCCCCCCTCTCTCTCTTTCTTTCTCTCTTTTTAAATATGAATATAATTATTTTGTCTCCAGATTAAAGCCAATAACATTGAAGCTCCTGGGGATAAAGTTTTCAAGGTACTTCCAATATTACCACATCTTTTGATTTTATTTCCATTAAAAACTCATTTCATATTCCCACTGTTAATCCCAGGAAGATGTTACTAAAAGGCCAGTTTAATGTTCTTTAACCAGGTCAAGCTCAGTGGTGATGGAGCTGCTTTAACCCACAACAGTGGCCTTGTTGTTTTTTCATTCTCACTATTGGATGATGGCCAGGCAGTCATGTCTAGTTCAGGTAATATATTTATGTGCACATTTGGCAGGCTCTTTAGAGAAGGAAATGCCATTTACTGTAGTAACTAAACATTGTTTACTTTTAATTTGTCCAGGAAATCATACAATCTCTGTGGTTAAATGTAAGGAGGACTATGATACTTTAAGAACCAGCCTTCAAAATGTCATTAGAGAAATTAACTCCCTCTCAAAAGAAAAAGTCTTAGAAGTAGATGGAAAGCAACTGAAAATCCAGCTCTATCTTGGTGGTGACTACAAGGTAAACAAATCTAGACATAATTAATTTCTAACCACCTTTTTGAAAGGAGCACTTACCTGTATTTGGTTACTGCTTTTTTAACCTGCATCCTCTTAAAAAGCCAGTAACTAAAAGGATGGTTTCACTTTTCATTATAAATTATAAATCACTTCATCATTAATTCAAGAATAGAAAAAAAAGTTAACAAATTGTTTCAATAAAAATGTTATTAACACTGCAATGCAAGTTTTTCATTCTCTGCAGTAAAAATTAATTATTTATTTACTGAATTTTTTTTTCTTCCAGTTTCTTCTACTCTGTATGGGCATGAAGGCTGCCACATGTAAACATTCATGTATTTGGTGTACATGTAGCAATGAAGAAAGGTAATATCCGTGAGTCAAATTCCACACGATACAGTAACTTTATTGACACTCCCCTGGTGGGGCTTTTCAGTGACAATACATAACTTACATAAAAAAAATGATATACATAACAACAAAAAGTAATTCAATTTTATCAGTAAACACTCACTTGCTCAATAAATTCTCAATCACTGGATGTAGCCATTCACACAAATTACCATAATAGATTGGGCCTCAACAATTGCAATACTGATTAATATTTAAATTTTATTATTTTACAGGAATGATCTCACCAAGCCATTGACTTTTTTCTTGAAACTGAAACGCAAATTAAACCCTGGGTGGTGTAAGGATCCCGGATGCCGTGCACAGCCCCTTTTTGACATACCACTTGAAAGGGTCATGATTGATGAACTCCACATGTTTCTGCGGATTACAGATATTCTAGAGAAGGGCATTATCTATGAAGTTATAAACTGGGATGAGGTAACTGAAGTAAAAATAAACTATAATATTATTTCCCTGTAGTGTAAAGTCTACAGTATAAATTAAAGCAAATTTGAGCATCAGCAATCTGCTTTAATTTCTTGTTAATTTATGGCGAACATAAAGAATACACTTTGTTGCTACTTAGAAAGATGATTTCAAGAAATCAAGCAAAGAGCTGAAAGGAATTCATCTGAAAAAGTTCCTTGAAGCTGTTAGAGAGTGTGGTGTATCCCTGTCAATTTGGACAGACAAACAGGGAAATTTAGACTGGACATCCCTTATGGGAAATGAAAAGAAGAAACTGTTAACAAGCCTCCCCTCCAAATTCTCTTCCTTTCTACCCCCTGAGGTTTGTGAAAAGGTGACCAAATTGTGGAAAGTAAGTACAAACAATATTGTTTTGAGTTGATTTGCTTTAAAATCTTGCATGAATCATTGTGTATTGCATCTGTTTATCATGTACAGGATTTCAAATACCTTTATGACATATTTGGGAGTTGGAGTCCATCTGAGAAAGATGTCCTGGATTTCCCAAGCAAGGTAATAATATGGCTGTCTATATATTCAGACAGTCTACAGTGTCAGTAACTACACACTCTGACTGAAATATTAACTTCTATTTAACAAATCAAATGTGGTTTAGCATTGTCTGTATTCTTATCGACAATGGCAAATTAGCTGATCAGATTGTGAAATTAGTAGCAATTGTGGTAAAAATTTATAAAGATTTATTTTATTTATTGTAGGCAAAAGAATGGGCTCATCTGCTTTACAGTTTGAAAGGACCTGGATATGCCAAAGCAAATCCCATAACACCTTACATACATATTATGTTATGCCACCTTCCTGGCTTACTACAAGAAATGGGATCTGTCAAGTCATTTACTGGCCAGGGTATGTATATCATAGTATAGCTATCTCTACTATATACACCATGCAAAAATACCAGTATTCAAGGATTAAAAGTTTCATTGACATGTACAATGTAAGTACCACACTTTTAATCCTCCAGTAATTAATATTTTTAAATCTGTCCTCTTTTTTTCTGTGTCATTTTGCAGGTGTCGAGAAGAAAAATGACGACATGCGCAAATACTTTCAAAGAAAATGTAATCGATGGGATAGTTGTCGACAGATTTTGCTAGTCGAAAAAAGGATGGAGGTTTTGGAGCATGAGGGATGTGTCCGTGAACATAGAAGTTACCAAAAAAGGGACATCACCTACTGGGAACAGGGAAAGAGTCTTGTGGCTAAGAATGCTGTTAAAAATTTTACTCAAGAGGCACCACATACTCTCTCCACACAGCAAGTAGATGTACAGGAATCTCAACAACTTGAGGGCAACAGTGATTCAATTGCAAGCAACAGCTCTCACCAGAACAATAAAAGTTACACCCTAAGTGACCTTAAGAAGCTGCATAAAAGAGAACTTGCTGCTATTTTTGAAATGAAATCAGGGGAACCTCCTTTAAAAAAAAAAAAAAGGGTGGACATCATTTCAGATATAATTGCAAGGCAAAATGGTCAATTACACCTTTCTCAGTACAATGAAATTTCATCAGAACAGGGAAAGTTACACCCAGAGTGACACCCTGTTAGCTATAACCTAGATTTTATGCAGGCAATGGAATTTTTGATATTGAAGGAAAGGTTTGAAATCTTTTATGATCTCCTAATTAATCAACTCCATTGTGGTTTATTGGTACAATGAACTTTGAACTTTGAACTTTAAACTTTCTTAGTACAACTGAACTGATTACAGTACTATTTTGACCTTCACTTTACTTCACTTTATTACATTTGAATACACATTAAAAAACCGACCTTTCAGGTAGCGTTTCTACTTTCAATGTGTTTGCTTGACAAATGTAATGGTCAATTTCTCAGTCCATCGCCGAGGCAGCTCCTGGCCCTTTTCAGAGTACAACTTGTGTGAGCGTCCAAGAAACAAGCGGACGACAATTGGAAATATAATTGTCCGCCGATCTCCTCTCTTCGTGGGAAAAGCGACGTGCCAGCCCTCAGGAAAATACTTTGAATCGAAGTCTGCCTCTGACAGCCATATCTTGGTGTTCAAATTTAAAACTCTTCTTGTCACGACTTTTCTAAAAACATCATGTCTCATCTCCAAGGTTTTGTGTGTCATCAGAGGTTCGGCAAGTCCGCTCTCGATGGTATTTCTCAGTCGCTCGAGGTTCTCTGAAAACACGTCCTCTGGGGGAGATGGATTTCTGAAATAGCTGGACAAAAGATAGGATGCATTTAACAACAAGAAGTTAATCAGGTAGAAGAAAGTAGATCCGAAAATCTCCTCCGAATAAAAAAATTCATAATTTCTTCGAATGCTTGCGCGTAAAGTAAATTGATTATCGACGGTACCGCCGGGTGGTCTACCATGATTCGGCAGAGTTTCATGAAAATTTGGCTTTTTATTTCAAAAATACGAGCAGAGATATCTGAAGGAGAACCTGTTTAACACTGTCGGTGTCAAATTAAAGCAGAACTTACCGTAAAAGACCGTGATCCAAAATGTGGGATTCTGGCTCCCACGTGTTGTGTTCCGATCCCCAACCCCGCCACTTGACAAGATAAACAGGCTCCTCAGACTACAATAAAAATCCATGCAAGGTCAATTGTTATCGATATTTTGATGGCTTTTATCGGGCTTTAGGAAGGTTTGTCATGGCAATCGTTCGATATCCTTACCTTTACGTTCTTTACGGCCACCAACCGCTCAGCTTTAAAGACACCTTTTAGTGTTTTGTTTTTCTTCTTTTTCGGCCCAACATCCAGAACATCCGCCGTCGAAAGTTTATTTAAATCGGCATAAAAGTTAATGCTACGCTTATCGCGAGCCATCGTTTAGTTGTCACTTGATGTACTTACAGTAGGCTTTCTCGCGCGAGTTCAGTACAGTACACCCGCCAACAAACAAACCAATCGGCTAAAAGGAATGGTTGACGTGACTTGACTAGCCCACTCCCGCACGGGAAATTTTTGGCCGACCACGCGGGACCAGGAATTCTACGCGACGCTCCGACTCAAAAGTCCAGTATAGTTGAAAGAGCAAAGTGACGGTATTTTGAGTTATTTTAGCCATGTACAAAATTACCTCGAAATTGTAGGAAACCTGAAAATAACAGTTTACTAAGATAGAAAAACATCAAAGAAATGATAATGAACTATGGAGAAACAAAGATGGTTAAGGATAGAGTAGATTGACACGGATTGCAAACGACAAATGTCAAAATCGTGACGTAGCTCCCTTCACAGGACTATCATGTTAATGATTTGTGCCGTTTGTTGTTGTGTTTCGTGTTTCTCACAGAGCGGTGGGCCTGGTAAGGGTGGCAGTCTTCTCGAACGTTCCATCACTTGTGGTCGGATGATGTGTGATGTGAAGATATCTTCCAAGGAGCTTATAAGATGCAAGAGCTACGATTTGACAGGTTTAAATTCACGAGCCTTACCTAACTTATCTCACTAAAGCAAATGTTAAAGTCACCCGACAAACGGCCGAAAGTCGACTGACAGTTAGCCGACAGACGGCCGACGACCGACAATATCTTTTGGGAACTGTTCTCCACTTTCGCAACCTTGATACAACTGACCAATGGCTATTGACGAACTCTTTTCGAGTCTTAGAGCCAATTTCATCGCGGCTAAACTAAAAATCAGTGTTCAAAACGTCAGTCAACAGTTCTTTTCAGAGCGACACTCGCCCAGATTATCACACTGCAAGAACTATAGTTAGTTAAATCTGACAACAATATTAATTTCAAAGCCTTCATTTTTCGAAGAAATTTCATTCCTTGATCCATTTTTCGGCAGCATTATCATGGGCCGTTCTTCAGTCCAGAAGGGAAGAGATAGACCAAGATGAAATACCCAACAAGTTTAAGTGAGTAATCAACAATCTTATTCTGAAACTGTGTGAATGTTGTTCATTGATTTTCATTTCGGCGTACACCCATGTTTGTGGAAAACAAGCAAATTATCTCTGGGACACTGAACTGAGTTCACCTCATTGGAACTGATTAACCTCCTGTGTTGCAGATTTTCGTTTGTTAATGCATCTGTATTTCTTGGTTGTAGTGTTTTTCTTGTTTCGCTCTTTCAGTTCGTCACATGAACTCCTTCACATGTTTGAGCTTACCTCGGTAGGTAAAGTTTTTGTTTTCAGCTCAAGTTAATATTCTTCAAGGTCAGGGAAAAGTTGAGGAATTTTGCTTTGAGTCAGAAAAAATTGGTATTTTGAAGAAAAATAAGGGAAAATTGAAATATCATAATACGACTGATTTTAAATACCAATGAAGGCTAGAAGAAACATTTGCGGTCACTGATCTCAACAATATTTGTCCTTAATGAAGGAAAGAAGGAAAACTTATCAGAAACTTATTGAACCAGTAGAAAGGTGACGGCTGTAAGTTGAGCGGGCTAGAAGTCGCCACTGGATCCGCATTTTTTTGTTTATTTGGTCAGCGAAATTATATTACAGGGAAACCTCAGAGAAGAGCCACTGAGGTCATTGTGAAAACGTCATGTCCATGCGGCAACTATGTAACTCCATTTCAGTCACTATCTTTGAGAACTGATTTACGTTGGGTGCGAATTGTTCTTTTCACCTTCACCCATCTTCTTCATTCAAAGCGGCACATGAAACCCCTACAGCCTGCTGCCAACCAGCTGTGTTGGTGGCTACCATTGACGCCTCGCTCCAGAGCCTCTATCCAGCTCCTTCTGTCGGAAGTCCTAGCAAACGGACATTGTTTCTTTACTCTTGTCTAATTTTGCCAAAATGTACTTCTTTCTCTCTGCAGATGGATGCTCTACTGACCTTGCGAATCATGTATGATCTCAACGTAAGTTATCCTTTACAAATCTACTTTGATCAAACAGTAAAACAAGGAAAACGAATTGTTATATTTGACAGTTCTCATCGTCATGTCTCTCTCCAGCTTCAAACCAGTTTGATTTTTTCTGATCCTAGGAACGGGTTCTTCGAAAGACGGTTAACGCTAAACCATGGTTAAAATTAACCAAAGTATAAATTTTTCTTTGTGCAGTTTGAAATCATTGAAATTCAGAATTGAGGGACAAACAATGTAAACAGAAAACAGCACCGAAAAGTTGCAAAATTGAAATCAAAATTCTCGCAAATCCTGGGTTAGCTTAATTAAGCTTTGAACAACCCGGTGCCTGTTTCAAGTTCCTTTTATTTGCTTTTTTCTAGGTTCTGCCACTGGCTTTACAGATAACAACAATAGCTGGAAACGTTATGGTGAGTTGATTTAAAAAATCTCGCCCGTTTGCATTTTTTTGTTTCTATAAATGTAATAATGAATCTATGATTGGAGCAGAAATTTTATCGTCTTTCTTCACATTCTCCTTAAAACCCAGGATCTGATCGTTTCGTGTTATTTTGCATAGAGCAGTTAATAAGGTTTTTATCCAGATAAATAACGCACATGCTGAGGCAATATACAGTCCATTCTTACGTTTATCGACTTACGGTTATCTGTGCGCTCCCGGCGCGCGCGCTACTTCAAATCGAGGTTTGTATCCATAGAGACGTTATTATGATGTCACTGTACTTTCGTTCAAGTTTTCTCTGTTTTCAACGGATTCGCGCACAAAATCCCGATTCAAATTAATTAAGTTCAAACAAACTTGAAAGTTTGATTTCGCTACTATTGGTTTTTAGACCCGTTCATGTAGGAGCTAGCTCAGTTTTTTTCTCCATTTTTAACGACAATTTTGCTTTTCTTTATTCTGTTTTCAGGCTAGAACTCTACTTGGCGGTCGATCAGAAAGGAACGAATTTCTTTTGCTTCACGCTTTCAACGAAAAGTAAGAGATTTTTCAATAGTTTCGTTCCCTGCTACATGTTTTCCGAACGGTTTTTTTTTGCTTACCCAAACGCGATCTTTTAATCGTGGTAAGTTTATGTTTTGAGTATCAGGAAAACTTTTCTAGGGCCACCTTTGTCCTCTTGTATCTCTTGATTTCTCTTAGGTTGCTTATCTTCTGAACATTAGCGTGCACTTGAATGTGTATGTTTTACAGCAGATTTTTTGCTTGCTTTATAGGAATTTTATATGCCCTGACAAAACCTATGGCAAGAAGCAAGTGGTAAGAATTGTGTTAAATTACCCATCTCCGTACGTTTTCGTAGAAACGCTCTCTCAGACTTAGCATGCGATTTCCTTTTGAAGATTATAATCTGAAATTTCCTTTCATTTTAAACTTACAATGAGTTTTACTGAACGTTTCCGTCTCTCAGGCTGAGGTTGAGAATGATGACGAAGACCAACCCAAGAGTTCAAAGAAAGGAAGAAGAAAGCCAGCTTATGCTGGAGGACTGGTGCTCGAACCTAAAAAAGGTATGTGTTGTTTTTATTTTAGGAACGGACCATTATTTTTTTGACGGTGGGGTGGGTGGGGGTGGGTAATTTTCTGGGACGTAAAATTTTTCCTCACCTTAAGATGTGCATGACTATTTTTCGTGGGAAATAATTTGCAAGAGAAATTTTTGAACATCACAAATAGGACTTGGATAGTAGGAAGCACTTGGTCGATTTTTTTTCTCCGTGGCTCCCATAGCAATATTTTAGTTTTCAGCTGTTTCAGTTTTTTTTTTGTGCAGGAATTTTTCTATCGGAAATTGCTTAGCCTCCGTTCCACTCACAAGAAGGGGTTCGTTCCTTAAGCCTGGTTTTCACTAGCGATGCAAGCACAGCAATTCTTATTTTACAGTGAAACGGCCTTGACGCAGGCATGAGCACAAGTACAAGGAGAAGGATCAATTTATTTTTTTCCTTTTCCTTGTCTTTACGCTTATGCTTGATTTTGCGCCGAAACAAGTGAAAACGAAATATCGTTCAGGCATAAAACAAGCACAAGGATATTTACCATACGTGGTTATGTTTGACCAGTGAAAACATTGGATCCAGATTACCTCGCACCTTACAGTTCACGCGTTGTAATGTTCGGATGATTTTGCTTGTGCCAGTGTTTGCATCGAATTTCGTTTTCACTTCGGTCATCCCTATTGCTTGCGGTTGTCTTCGTCGCTAGTGAAAACTATGCTTCAGCATTTGCTTGTCAAATTATCGAAAATCCTTCCTGTACGTGACTTTTTCCCCTTGATGTCGTTTGGTTCAGGAGGCTAACTATTGTTGAAAAATGATGGCAAGCCCTTGGTTTCTTTTTAGATTCTAGAGCCCTCCATAAGGTCTTGTTTTCTTAATATTTTAAATCGTGCAGAAGACGTCTTTAACGGAGAATCTTTGTTCACAATATTTTCCTCATTAGCACAAGCGATAAAGTTTCTGATGGAACTACAAATTGCATCTGACTATTGAAAAGGGCACGGCGCAATTACCTGTCCGGAGGAAGTTGAGCCCGATGTATTGAATATTTTTTGTGCAACGCGGGTTTAAAACTCGGAATTTTACGAAGGATGCCTGAGCTCATTACTCATTAACGCTTCACTCGTGTCCAGGATTGAACGCAAGTATTGTTTAATTAGTACTTCATATTTGCAGGGTTATTTGACATTTTCATATTACTTCATATTTGACAGAATTGTGTGTGTTTTGGGGACTTTTTACCAATGAGGTAACTTTGTGATCTGATCACCATTCAATCCTGGACATATCTGAAAAATTCACCAATTGCTAAGTTTCACAAGCGCTTTAAATGTTTGTAGTTAATTCGTATCTCGCGCGATGCCTTCTAGGCGCAAAGTCGTATGTTAATGAGAACTGAGAAATGTAAGCGCCCTTTTTTTTTCTTTTCCAGGTTTCTATGACAAACATATTTTGCTGCTGGATTTCAACAGTTTGTACCCGTCAATCATACAGGAATACAACATTTGTTTCACCACAATCAGCAGGGCAAGCTTCCCAGCCAACGGAGTGAGTGTCACTGCTTGTTTGATCAGCATCCTGTTTCACCTTGCAGTTTCAATACACTGTCAAGTAGACAGATGATGAGAATATAGAAACTCGTCAACATATGAGGGTGTTTTGATGTAACACTAAATTCTCGAAGCTAATATCTAAAGAAATGTATGAAAATCAGTAACGAGAATTAAGATTTAGATCATGGTACATTTTCAGTTAATTGTGGACACCCATAAGACCAACGGGAAGACGCTCTATACTGCGAAATCAGTCCCACGATAATAGACCATTTTACAGTTGTCGGCTTAGTGACCTGGCCTCTGAATGCCAGCGAGGCTAGAGTTGACCTTGTTTTGATACAGACCTCACTCTAACTAGTTGACATTTACATGAGAAAAGCAGAGATGTCTGTATCAAAGCAAGGTCACCTCCAGCCTCGCTTGCATTCATGGCCAGGTAAGCACACAACTGTAAAATGGCCTATTGCCCAACGACAGTTTTCCGGAAGCCGGAAGCAGCGCGCCTTTTAAAAGTTTTAAATAAATCTTGCATTGGAATTCTCGATTGCTCTTTTCTTTATCAGCCCGCTGACGAGGAGGAAGTGGTGGAATTACCCGATCCTGACTTAGAGCCTGGCATCCTGCCGACCGAGATCAGAAAACTGGTTGAACGACGAAAACAGGTTTGTTCTAGTGTTTTTTCCCACTTAATACAACTTGGCAGATTCTGCTAATGGGATCAGTCCACTGAGATGATCTGTACGACTCGTGCAGATAGTGCAACATTTGGTGAAGTGCCGGCCTCTTATCGTAAAAATACTTTGTATAGTATGATGTATCGTCAGGAAAAGAAGAAGCCTAATTTGAAATTACGACGCAATCGAGAAAATGGCCTTGCTCTCCTTGAGTCTTAACGTAACTCAGCGGATAGAGCGTTGGTTGGTGTTACGCACTGAGGTCATGATTTCGGATCTCGTGAGGACTTACAGGTCATACAGATAGTGAAGGACATTTCATCGATAAGACAACCCGTTTCTCTCGCCACTGTGTCACTAAAGCCCTGGCCAAACGGAGTCGCAAGTAGACGCAAGTTGAAAACTTGGGTTTAGTTGCAACTCCGTTTGGCCAGGCCTTGCGTTGACTTGCGATGACTTGCGCTCACTTCGGTCTAGATAAAATTTGCACGCAAGTAAAAGCAAGTTTATCACCGTTTGGCCACCCAACCCAAGTCAACGCAAATTGAGTGACGTCCATTAACCTATTATTAGCCAATGAAATAGAGGATAGTCTGCCTGAAAATGTTTTTTTTGGCGACTTGCGTGTTCTTGCGAGGAAACTTGCGAGTTCGTTTAGCCACCCAACGCAAGTCTCTACGCAAGTTCAATTTGCGTCCACTTCCGACTACTTGCCGGTCCGTTTGGTCAGGGCTTAATGATTAGTAGTTTCGCAAGCTGGGCCGGGTTGTTCAAAGCCCGATTTTCGGTGATGTTTTCTGTTACCATTGTTTTTCTTTCAGTTTAAAGATCGATTAGGCTTAAACTGTACATAACAAAGCAGCGTTTTCCACAAGTTAAAATAATACTCCGGTTAACTTTTAATTCTGGGTTAGCGTTAACTGGCTTTTCGAACAATCGGTCTTGTTCCGTAAATCACTGTTTCAAGGATAATCTGATGTAGTGAAGAGTACTAGAGTTTTGTTCGTCATTTACAGAGTTTTTACTGACTCCGTCGACAAAGCTGGAGTGTTACTAGATTTCACAGAGAAAAATGTCACGTTTTTTCCTTTTGTTACTTAAATCTTAAGTTTGACTTTCAACTTTCCTTTAACAGGTTAAAGCTTTAATGAAGAACCATGGTCGTGATTCAGATCAATACCTGCAGGTGAGTGAGTATGAAACTCTTCAGGCTCGCCTTTAAACTGAGCGTTTTCCGTTTCTTGGAATAACAAAAGATGCAGAAGATGACAATGGAAAGGATAACCAAGATTGCTTGAGTAATCTAACTGATCATTAAACGAAATCTTTGAGCTTAATCATAAGTAGTTTGCAATGGAAATAAATAAACTGTAAAACTGTTAACTGTAGTTTTAGTTTGAAAATCCATGCGCTTCCTTTGAACTCCACCATGGAAACCGAAAGACAATAAAAGAGATGTGTTTCCTTTGATAGTTCAAGAATAGATCAGCGTAGGTTCTTTGGAGGACGTTTCTGCAATCGTGTTTCTCTGTTTTTTTTTCCAGTATGATATCAGGCAGAAGGCCTTGAAGTTGACAGCTAACAGGTATGTATTTTTTTCCTTATTCCATTATCATTGAGGAAAGCATATAACGAAATTGAAGTTCCATTTGAATTCTAGTATGTACGGCTGCCTGGGATTCTCGAATTCACGCTTCTATGCCAAACCACTTGCCGCTCTGGTCACAAGCAAAGGACGCGAGGTAAGCTGGGACCAACCTTCGTTTCCAGGGTCCTCTGTATTCTCAAGGAAAAGAGAGGACCCTGGAAACTGATGAAGTTGAGCTGGGACAGTATCGCCGGACAGAGTCACGTATCACAATGTTAGAATTTCCATTCTTTTTTGTGTGAGGCTTCAGAGAAAATGTCTTTAGAAATGTTTTGTCTCTTGGTGTAGTGATAAAAAGTTAGAAGCTGGATTTTCGAGCTCTCGGGGTGGTGTGCGAGCGATGTTTACGTCACGTTGACGCCATCACATTTCTCAGCAACTTCTCCTTGGAATAACTGCGGGCTTAGAAGTCATGCGAACTTCTTTTTCAGGCATCAGATACTTCATGTTTAGCATCACAGAAATAGAGATTCGATTACATTTCGGGCACAGATGGAATTTTTTTTAACTATCAGCTTTCATCGTCAGAGAAGAACACGTTGAAGTAATGATTGCTCGATGATAGCGTGACATTTCTACGTCACACAAAATCACGTTGTGTTTGCGATAGTTACAAATTTGCGATCCGAGAGCTCCTATTGGGAATCTTGGTGGGTGTAAAACAATTTCTATTATTCCTCAGAAAAAAAATATTATTTGAATAACATGAAATCTTAAAAGGCTTCTGAACAAGTGAAGCCGAAAAGGCAATCTATAATTTTAAAAGAAAGAATAGAAATGCTGGATTGTTTTGGTGTTTTTAAGAGACTCGTGAGTGCAACTTTAACGTCAAAGTTTCGTTGCTTGTCAAACAAATTGTATATCATAATTTATTAATCAGTTTCGTATGGCATTTCGGTGAATTTCACAACAGGTGGTTTAAGTTCATTAACAAGGGAAAAATTAAGCTACAACAGAAAATCCAGGTCAACCATTGAATGGGCAAGTGGCGATAGGTGACTCTAGAACACTGTTGTCCAAGTTTGACGGATTTTTGGTAATAAAAAAATTGCTGTTCTTTGTGAAATTTGCCGAGGAAAACCACCTTTTTAAGCTTTCAAAATGTCACCAGGCGATATACTTAGTGCGTCTTCTAATGTTTGAGTGATATATTTCGGGTGTTAATAAAGGAAGCTCAATTTCTGTCGAATTTAAATTACATCACTTGCACTACAATTGGCTTGATTTTTTTATTACAGACATAATCATTAGGCCTCTTTACCAATGTTGATCTTTCGTCTGTAGATATTAATGATTAATCTATCTTTGTAATATTTCCATTATCTTACGGAATCGTTCGAGTTGTTTTTCGGCTTAATGCAGCTATAAATAACTTCAGAAAGTTTCAAAGAATAAATAAACTTTTCTATTTAAATCGCCATAATTAAAAAAAGGCTTCCCGTTTTCACTTATGCCTGTTATTCGTTTAGTAAATATTTCTAGGACTCTTTTCGTTGCGGACGGAATTCTAAATAAAATCGGACTCACTAAAAATTTGAATAAATTCATCGAAATCAACTCTTTCGTCTCCTTTCGTGTCGGCCATTTTGATCATTAAATCGATGTCTGACTCGGTGTGTTCAATGTTTAGTCTGCGAAGAACTCTTTTGATTCCTTGTGCTTCGATGTAACCCTTTTTCTCCACGTCGAATTCTTGAAAGACTCTTTTCAACCGACGTTCTCGTTTCGTTTCACGAAGGATTTGTTTTGAAAGCCGTTGGAAGCTCTCGAAAGGTACCATTGTGTTGGGACGATAATTCAAACCTAAAACAAGAAAAGAGAATTGAAAACGCTGAATAAATCACAAACTGGTTTAAGATTCATACTTCAGAGGAATGCCGTTCATTCGCTGATGTATTTTAAACAAAAACGTAATCCATGATTATAATAGAACTATTCTTTGTTCAGAATTACATCGATGCCATCAGTAATATTAAGGTACTGTATTTCCACTATATGCTTGGAAATAAAGCGTTTTCGAAGGCAAAACTTTGTCAAATAATTTGCAAACAACTGTTTTACAGATTTACTAGAAAGAACATTGCAAAGTTGTATTTGTTTCAAGCTATTTACACGTTGCTGTTGAGTTGTGCAAAACCAATTGGACATATCTCTCATGTGTTTCGTACTACGCTGAAGAATTGCTATCGATATAATATGAGTTGAAGTGTCTAAATTTTTCGAAGTTGCAGAAATTTTCACATAAATTTTTAATACCTGTGTTTCGAAGATGCTCTCTCAATTCTTCTTCGCTGATTTCTTCGCCAAGTTCTTTGAACACGTTAATGAGGTCTTTTACGCTTATAAATCCATCTGTATCTTTGTCATATTTGCGAAAAATTGCCCTGGTATTGACTTGCCTTTGGTTGGAAGATCCCGCCATTCTGACAAATCCCCAAGTTAAATAAAATCATTCGAGTTATTTCGTTAGCTTGGTGTTATGTCGTCGCTCACATATCAAAGTCCCTTCTTTTCGATTCTTTCTTGTACAAGGTTGGTTTAACCAGCAAGACGAAGTTTTATGCTTTTAACGATGTGAGCATTGTCTTGAGGACAGATCCTATTGTTGTAGTGACAAAGGGCGACCCAGTTGAACTTATTTACATGCTAACTTATTAAAAGAGGTTAATTACCCCAATCTCAAAGGATGGCTAAGTACAGCGAGTTCGTCTTTGATCATTAAATCTCTTTTGTTTGGGAACTCATAAAAACTAAATTATTGCTTAGAAACTGAAAAGCTGATGACAAAATAAAGGACAATAAAGTGACAATACGTCACAAAACTTTAGAATGTCACACGTGATAGTATACCGCCATCCTCGGAGGCAATATCTTGGGAGTAGTTTTAGGAGTGTAGTGACAATGAAACCAGAAAATATCGACATCAATTTTTTTTTTATTTTGAGACGAGAGATTTGGGTTTTCGTCAGTTTTAAGTATCTGAGATGATCACGTAAGATTAAATTTAGGTCGTTTTTCATCTATTCCTTGTAATTTGAGCGGCACGTACTGAAATCCCTGATTTTTCTTTGTACATATTCTACTCTTTAGTAGCGAGTGTATACAACGAAAAAACGAATCGTTACCTTCGGCGGGAAACAACTTCGAAGCTGTAAGGCGTGAAGCTATTCATTTTGGCGGGAAAACTTTAGAATGTCACACGTGATAGTAGGGAACTTAAGGTGGCTGAACACAGTTTTTGATACCTCTGTTTCATTTACCTTTGCTTCTAAAACCCTTGATCCTTTGGTCGCCAAAAATGGCAGCAAGAAAGTTAACAACACAAGCTTCAACTTTTTGATAATTAAACTGTCGTATGTGCCGTTGCCATGGCAACATGATTAATTATAAACAGGCGTTTAAAATCGGTTTTGTTTATTTGCAGAAAATCTAGTCATTAGATTTTCTTTATAATTTGCATGCAACAAGCTTGTAACGATACTCACATGTTAGCGCTATTTTAATAATAATTTAACAAACAGATCTTTAATTATCCCTCGTTGAAGGTTCACTGGCATATCTTGAATTTCCTTTGTTAAATTTTAATTTTTTTTTAATCCTCCAGTTACTTATTTCCTAAAGTGTTTTCGCTCTAAAATTTCGTGAAATTCTAATGAGTGGTTCTCGAGAAATAGGCATATCTCCGAAAGTCAATTTTTCACTCAATCGCAATTTTTTCGACTTACTACGCATGCGCTGCATTTAACTGGGTTCCTTCGGTAACAAACAAAAGCTGAGAATTGCTGGTTTCTTTGCATCGTTACTTTTTCTAACATACCTCTGTAATAAAAGAGTAAAACCATCAATACAGTGTTCAAATGCGGAGAAAAATAGTACAGACAGCGCGGACATTGAGCAAATAAAATGATCGCTGTATTGATGCCATGCTTGTTTTTATGCAATACTTGTGCACGTGCTGAATTGCATCAGCAAAAGCGCGCGCGAAAACTGTGTTCGGCCACCTTAAAGCAAACCACGACGGCAACGGCAACGGCAACGGGAACGTCACCAAACAAAAGATTTAATGAGCAGAACAATAGCTGTGCACGTGCGTTATAAATCTTTGCACATTTCGTTACCGTTCTCTGCCAAACTACAACGTGAAATGACCAAGTTTTGCGTATTGTGGAGAACGTACGCCACGACGGCAAATATTTTGGATTTCCTTATGTAACTGATCGTTGGCTTTGCACATTTAGTTTGAGCAGGTGTTTAGACAGATTTGCGCTCTGAACGGGTTTAATTACTTACGAAATTCGAGAGTAAAATGTAAATTCACTTTTTACTAGGCGTCATCCCTGGCGTCGCCGTCGTCGGTGCTTAAGTTCCCTAGTATACCGCCATCCTCGGAGACCCAGGGGCAGCTAGTTGGGTCTTGAGAACGTCGAAGCGGCCAATTCTTGTAAACTTGGCCGCGTCGACTTTCTCATGACCCAACTAGCTGTCCCTGGGTCTCCGAGAATGGTATACCGCTTGAAGTTCAAAATATTTCGAGGATTTCCTATTCCAGGATGTCTCCGTCACGAACATTTCACGGCCATCTTGTGGTGCTAGTCAAACAGAACTAATATCACAGTGCTTGTATGAAATATTTAATCTAAGACACATTCCAGATCTTGTTTTGCTAAGGAGGCTATTTTTCAATCAAAGATCGAGTCATAAAATTCCCGTGTTTTGACAAAATTGAGCGTAGTCTGTGACTGATTTCTTACAGTTCTGTCAGCTGATGTAAACAAGGAATTCTAGTGCCTTCTTCGCTCGAAAGAGTTATTCTCCTAACCGACTACCATACATTTCTTCCCATTCTAGTTTTGAGAATCTCATTCTACAACAAAATGTCTTAGTCTGATGAACTTCAACTTTCTCATCGCGTTCAGTTTTGCTTGACGCTATATTGAACTTGTAAGAAGAAATTAGCAGTCGATCGAATGAAACGGGTAAACTGTACCAATCTATTCAAACGTTCATCATCTTCATAAAATCGTCATAGCCCACGAGTCCATCGCCATCGGCGTCAGCGGCTTTTATCATAGCCTCGATCTCGTAATCTTTAAATTCTTGGCCGAGCAGCTTGAAGACTCGGTGGAGTTCAGAGACTCCTATAAAACCACTGCCATCTCTGTCGAAAACTTTGAACGATTCCAGTAAAATGTCTTCAGGATCACAATCTTCCAAGTTTTTTGTCATCAGTGCAAGGAATTCGGGAAAGTCGATGGCACCATTGCCGTCAGAATCTAAAAATGTAAAGAAAACTAACGTTTATTTTCTTTCAAGATTATCAGTAACTGAAGGCTGGAAACATTGCGGCTCTCCGAGAGGTCAAAATTTTGCAATACGCACCGTTAAGAAGTACCACTGACCCATCAAGGAAATCGACTTGCTTTTATGAAAATTTGTACTGGAAAAAAACTCCTTTCTGTTAAATAGAAACCTGTTTATTTAATATTGTGCGAATACTTAGTTGAAATTCATTCGGTCAGCTTGAAATGGTTTTGCATTCAGTCTGCTTGGAATGGACGTTTATAAGGTTCAGAAACTGTTATTGTAGAAACAACTTATTGAACTACACCCTTTGTTTTATAAACACATTGTCTCTTCCTGCCGAGGCTGTAATATTCTTCGATTATTATATACCGCACGACATTACTGTTTTCTAATGCACTTGGTCTCTGGATGGTGGAAAAGTAATTTTAGAGCCAGTCAGTCTGTAGGCATTAAGACCTGATATGACACACATTCGAGAAATGTAATTAGCATCGCCTGGTGCTTTTTTGTTGCTTTCTAAATAGTTTTTCCGTTTAGAGAAAAGAAGAATTTTATACGGTTTCACTGAAAACATAACCGTGACATAAAAACTTGTTTAATTTAATGTCTTCAACACTCAAAAATTATGTTGTTTTCAAAATCTCAGCTTCGGTTTTATTTTCACATATTTCAGCCTTGATATTGTCATAAAATATATTCTAATGAAAGAAAGAAGTGTAGCCTGTCCCGTATGGAAACATTCTGTCTTAGAATTGTAAAAAAAAAACATTCGAACAAGATTTCCACATTTCGGACCTGAGGCCTGACAACATAACATCTTAAGGGAGGTTAACAACTCCGCTGAAAAGGCCCCGGGCTCAATAATGCTTACCTATCTGATTCATCATGTCCATAAGTTCAGCCTCTGTAATATTGTATCCTAGTGACGTGACCAACTTTTTCAACTCTGTGGCTGTAATACAACCGTCGCCATTGTTGTCGAACACATGAAAAGCTTCCTTGATTTCACGAATTTGATCCGGTGTCAGTTTTGTGGATTTCAGCATTTCCTCCTCTTCTTTAGACATGGCCTGAATGTTATCATTGTTGTTGTTTTGTTTATTTGCGGAACGCCTGTCTTTGTCAAGAGTTTTGTTGTCTTCCTCGTCCGCCGATATATCATCGTCGTCTGATATGGAAAACCGATCGCTTCCCGATTCGTCTTCGGTCAAAGCCGAAGTTGACCGTCGGGCATTCTTCGGTGATAAGAGTCGGCTTGATGACTCACTATTGTCTGTTTTAGTACTTCTCTCGTCCGTCGTCCCTTTAGAAGTTGAAGCTGAAGTTTTCCCTGGGAAAATAATGAAACTACATTGAGAAAAAGAAACTAGTCAAGCATTTTGTTTGTCTCTTCTTAGCAGTTTAGTAATTCTAAAACTTTCCTGATACATGAATTATAATTCAGAAGAAAAAAACATGCTAAAGGACTGCCGTTTGTCGACAATGATATTGAGTGCTTTTTTTTCATGTATTTACTAACCGCAGTGTGTAATTTACTGACCGCAAATAACTGCTTTGTGGTTTTCGCCGGAAAATTTTCCGTACCGGGAGGATAAAACGCCCTGTTTCAAGCATTTATTGGCATGGCAATTTGTTTCAGGGCAATGTTTTCACTGTCTGTTCGTGAACTTCAAGATGTCAAGGTTGCATTTGAAAATGGCCCGTTATAATAAATACATTTTCGTCTTCAGCTGTTCAAACGAAGAAAATTTGAAATAGAGATCGCTAAATACGGTCGCGATAACATAAAGGCGAGTCAGTTATTAAACAAACTTGATCAACCGAAGAGCAAATAAAACCTCGTGTGTTATAACGCTGTGGTCCTCGTCGTTCAATATTCCTGTTGTCCAGTAAAGTTTCGCTTCTGTACGTTCCTGAGAGGTAAATATTCAACCCCACTAAGCTGAGTGTTTGTGGAGATCATAAAACGTTCAGGGACGCTTGCTAAAACGAGGCTGACAACGGCTAAAGACGTAATGCTCGAGTTCAGACGCTCATATCAGAGCGCTAGTGAATAGAGCAATTAATTTCCCACTATGATAGCAAGCAAAAAGATTTACACATGCAAGAAACATTCCAGTGTTATCTAACAAGCTTTCACAAGCAGCAGGATGAGATATTGGTGAAAATTATCTTCTTGCTTGAATACCGCTGTGTTCTGCTTGGGGGGTTAATCGGCAACCTTCAATACGAATTGAGTTGGTGTTTGTTTACTTGTTTTGCTCGCTGTGACAAAAATTGTCTTACCACTGTTCTTGCCTCCTGCTGTTCTGTTTTCGCTCTCGGATTCTTCAGCTATGGACGTGTAACGTCGCTGTAACATAGTAAGTTTGCAGTATGTCGCCGCCGAGGCGAGATTCCTGTTCTGTTTTGAAAACTTAGAAGTCGACTTATGACTTCCTTTAGTCAAATATTTTGTTTGCACAAATGCCTTCTTCGCAGCTCTTCGCTTTCAAAACTCAATAACTCCTCAACATTGCCCTCAGTAACGACTTGGGAAATTAATCATTGTGTCTTCAGTTTAATCATTAATCCCGATTTTATTAACTTGAAAATCTTGACCAATATCCCTCCTCCGACTTAATTAAAGTTTAATTATTGTTCAAAGAAGTTTGCAAAATTCCATTAATGTAACGTTAAGTAAGGCACCTCTGTAAAGAATTTCATAATTGCTTTGAATTGACTACACAAAAAGCTACAAATCTCCCCGTTTTTTTTCTTTTTTTTTCACTTTCGTAAATGTGTTAATTGCTGCAACGGATTGCTCATTTTTTGGTAATTGTTGTCTGTGACATTTTTGGAACTTCTTTGTTCTAGCATGTCATGTTTACATGTAAATGAAGACGTGGGAGGCCAGGCTAATTGTAAACAACGGCACAAAACTTTTGTTTTGTGAAAACCACACAATATTTGTCTTAAACAGTCTAGTTCAAAATGACCGACCTCGGTGACATTTAATTTTTAATTAAGTGTCCGTATCTGGCTTTGAGTTTGTTTGCTTTGTCTTCAGTCTGTAAGGAAAGTAACTTTTATAATTTGACCCTAATTTGACGCTAGGGAAGGGAGCACAGTTTTGGCGCGAAAAGGGTGATATTGTCGGTTTACCGATGACTATCCGATCCGGTTGTCCAATTAGAGATGAAGACGAAGAAAGCCGAGTGCTCTGCGTATCGACGACAGTATTTTTGAAGGGGCGAGGTAGCATCACATTACGAAGCGACTGCGCTGGTCTTTTAACGAAAGCTCCCAGGCGTAAACTCCATTTCTTTCCTTTTCCTTTCAGATTTTGCTGAAAACAAAGGAACTAGTTCAAAACGTAAGACGTCAAACCTTTGTTTGAGATTTTTTTTCTGGTGTATCTGTGTTATGCAGGTGTCCATGCTATTTATGTGTCTGTATTATCATGAGTGTCCGTGCTATAGAGGTATCCAGTGGTTAGAGTTGTCTTCATCAAAGAACTGTCTATGATGAAAAGCTTCTGGATCACAAATACTCTGCCATACCATAAAACGTTCTCTATTTTCTGTGGTGGCCAGATGAATTTTACGGTCTGTGATATCGAGGAGTCCGTTGAAGCTTACGTTATCTTTAAGTGGCCTTTTTTCCTCTCCTTCTTTAGTTGGGCCTTGATGTGATTTATGGAGACACAGATTCCATCATGATCAACACAAACACCACTGACCTGGCAGAAGTCCGCAAGATCGGAAACAAGGTTTGTCAAGTCAGGATCTTGATTGGAACTTTTTACAGATCCAACAAGTTATAGATGCTGTGTTCTTAGAGATTTGGTCTAACTGTTTGAAGCGTGTTCTTATTCCCGTGTCAATCTTCTCCAATGTTCCAAGATTTCCTTCGATTTGAGGGATAGTCACCGTAGAAAGTACTTAACATATTTCTCAAGTGAAGCCGGAAATGTAGTTGTATTTTTTTGTTACAATTCAGTTGGGTTGATGGTCAATGCTGGGACCGTCAGGGGATAGGGTTTACAGCCGAGAGGTAATCAAATTCTCCTGAGGAATTCTTAAGAAATTCTACAGAAAAGTACGGAGAATTTGTATTCTGACATAAGCACTCACCGGGACAAAGTATTAAAGCTCTTTTACTAGCAGTAACTTGCTATGAAAGCTTTACGAAACTGACTTTTGATCACTGACTCTTCCTTAGGTGAAAAACGAGGTTAACAAACTCTACCGATTGCTGGAGATCGATATTGATGGCATTTTCAAGTCCATGCTTTTGCTGAAGAAGAAAAAGTGAGTTCTACATATCACATCAACTTTTCTAAAAATCAGCTACCAGTATAACAGCTTTTAACAGAAGCAGATCACCTAGATAGGTGATATGCTTCTGCGTTCATTCCATGCCACAGAAAATGCGGCCAATCAGAATACTGGAAAAACGTCGTAATTTCGGCGGTATTACACAAAACCTTCCCATCATGCACCATGCTTATGTCGCAATGATTGTGTTTTGCACTGGATTTTCTATGACATGGTATAAAATAGTTGTGCAACGCTCTTCGATGGTGTACCATGGAACATCCCTCTCACCACTTGTATTTTCTCGGTATGTACACACGAGCCTAAATCCTCGTGTGTATACCGAGAAAATACAAGTGCCTCGAGGGGACATTCCATGGTTTATCACTCAAAAGCGTTGCATAACAAGTATGCATACTTGTTGGTAAGGACTGTTAAAAGTCTTAAACTGATCGGCACTCAGTTAGTGTAACCATATATTTTTTTTCTTTAAGGTACGCTGCTATCAGTATTTCCGAGAATGAAGACGGTAAGGAATGGAATTGATGGTCGATTTTCATGTCTCCAATAAAATATTCTGAGCATATGAAACAGACTTTTATTTGCGTCAAAGTCCTTCCGTTACGGGATTGCTTTTGTGTCATAATGGTTTGTAATGACTCTTAATTTCTAGTAACAGAGACAAACCAACAAAAAAAAAACCGTTTGCTTTTCAGGAACACTCAATGAAGTGAAGGAGATGAAGGGGTTGGACATTGTGAGAAGGGACTGGTGGCGACCTCGCAAAGGACTCTGGGAAGTACGTATTTGACCCATTGCGTGAACGGATGAACGTGGGAACTAATAAAACAAAAAAATCAAAAAATATTGAAGCTGTAACATGATCTTTTTCAATTTTCTCTTGTAGTTACGTTCTGGCACAAATCTTGTCTTCAGAAGCACGCGAAACGATTGTGGAGAACATTCATGACTATCTTATATCAGGTACCTTATGACAGTACATTACTTGCAAGAGCTTTTGGGCGATTTCAATTTCGGCTTGATAGAATTCACGTTGTAAATGTAATGTAAATCTTATTTGCAGTACGTGTTCATGCACTTAACTATACAAGCACTAAGCTTAGCTCATTTACAGGCATGCCACTAAAACAAACAAAGGAAGCAAATATTTCAAATAAACGTAACATTGTTAAAAATAAAAAAAAAATCCCGCTAGTGGCAGAGTGGGAGGCCTTGAACCTAGGTGCTCCCGGATAACAACACCAGCACCCTAAACCACTCGGCACAACGCTGTGTTATTTTTTAGTCAGTATCTTTATAACCTTTAGGGTGCAGTAAAACTAGTATTTTCACAGATAATGTTTCAGTCTATGTCGTGTTTTTTTTTGGCGTAAATTTTACTTTAGCTGTGTTTCATCACGGTTTCTCCGAAATTGGTGTCCGAAATTGTCGTCCGAAATTTGTCAGAAATGAGATAAGTGTCCGAATTATTATGCAAGTAATGTAATCAGAATCTTAGAGACCTTCAGTATCTCTATTACCATTGTCTTAACTCTTACAGCTCTTATCATAGTTCTAAAAGTCTTTTTTTTTCTATTTTCAGTTGGAGAAAGCGTTGCGGAGGGAAAGTTTGACATTCAGAAGTTCGTTATCAATAAGGTATAAGGTTCCACTGTCTTCTGGGAAGCGTGATGGCCTCATGGTTAGTGTGCTTGTCTCCGGATCGAGCGGTCCGGGTTCGAGCCCTGGCCGGGGACATTGAGTTGTGTTCTCGGGCAAGACACTTTACTCTCACGGTGCCTCTCTCCACCCAGGTGTATTAATTGATAAAGGCGAATTTCATGCTGAAGGGTAAACCCTGCGATGGCTTAGAATCCCACCCGGGCAGGAAGTAGAAATACTCCTAGTCGCTTCATGCTACTGAAAACAGAGTTTAGGGCTTTGAGCTAGTTGTGCTTAACCCTTCAGATCAAAATGTTATCATACAGCTCTTTTAATGTCAGTTCTGATAATTTCGTGGTACATCAAGATCTTAGTTTGTAGTTGATGATTTTCTTTATTCTTAGTACCTGTTTGTTCGATAACGTTTGGTATTGAATTGAGAAATTGCATTTTGATTACTCCTGGGAATTAAAACGATAAGAGGCTTTACTTTTGTTTCCTCTGTTCAACGTTGATTCCTAAGACTGCTTTGTCTGACCTTGAAATATATACTAGTTTGGTTTGGTTTACTTTCTTGTAGCAATTGACCAAATCACCCCATGACTACCCCGACAAGAAGTCGTTAGCTCACGTCAACGTGGCTCTGCGCATGCTCAGTAAAGGAAGAAAAGTAAACGCAGGAGATACTATACCGTATGTCATTTGTGACGTAAGTACAAAGACCAGTGTTTTTAGGTTTTCCGCTTGGCGCAAGTTTAGGTTTGTTGTCAAGCGCGAATGTAACTGGCTCATCTGTGAACGGTGGCATTGTGCCGTGTTCATGAGGACGATATTTCACTCCTTTTCACAGTGCCTTTTTACAGCCAGCAAATTTAACGCTGGGGGTAATCCTGCGATGAACTAGCATCCTATCTATGGGGGGCGGGGAAGTAAAATAAATACTCCTAGAGATAGGGAGCGGCCTGATGGGCGACTTCTTAAAGAACTTGAGCGTGAACTTAGACTTCAGCTTTGCACGGAGAGGGTGAAAATGAGCTGAAAAGAGCGATCTACTCTTATAATTTATACTCCTCGAAAAGTCGGATGCATTATTATTCAACTTCAACTTTACTTTATTTAGCACTAGAGTTTTTTTGTTACAGTATTAACATGAAAAAACAGGAAAGGATACATTGTTATTTTTTTCGCTTAATCTTTTATTTTTAGGATGGTTCTACATTGGCTGCCACTCAACGCGCCTATCATCCGGACGAGTTCTGTAAATCTGACACACTGAAGATCGGTATCCTTTGAAATGACGAGAATTCAAACAGAGCAACGTAATTCTCGTAAACGCAACCACATTACTAGCAAGTAATTTCGGACGATTTTAATTTGGGACAAAAGAAATGTACGGAAATAAAACCTTCCGAAATGAAGTACAGTATAAAGCTTTTCAGTCGCTTCAAAGTTTCCATTATACCGGGCTTTATGGAGCAAATAGAGTCGAGACCATGCTTGACATACAAAATCACTTAATTTGTTATTTTCTAGTCGGCATGGGTTTTGCTAAAAGCAGGCCCACGGCCCGGCACGGCCCGGCACGGCCCAGCGGTCCGAAGGCCCAGCCGCCCGCGGCTCGCCACGGCCCGCCATGGCCCGGTGGCCCAGTCCTGACTCTCAACAGTTTTTTTGTGCAGCGGTAAATCCAAGCGCATGAACAGATCTGTATCGATCTGCATCGGGTTTCAGCGTTCAAAATGGACGACGGTGAGTTTGAATTCGTTCACCACTTAATAATTTGAATCCTTGTTTCTGTTTCAGAGATACACAAAGAAAGCATGCCAACGCAAATCGACCGCCTTACAAAACCTTCTTAACTGTTGCCTGCGATTGCACAGGGTTACCGTAAAATCATCTGATTACAAAGTGACAATATAATTGCCTGATAAACTGACAAACGCAGCCCTGTGACAATTCGCAGTTCATATATCTCATTATTTAGCTCATGACATTTTCAATCTCAAACTGCCGTTTGAAAATAACTTACATCGTTTGATAATGTACATCCTCCCTATCAGGTTCTGTACAAAGACGAATAACAAGACTATGACGACGTTTTCCACTTAGCAACAAGCAACGAAAGAAAGGATCGAATAGGACTGAAATGATTATCAAAATGGCACTGAACTGAACTCACCACATTCTCGTCCCCAGAGGCCGCGCTCCTTTTGGTCAGCACCAAGAATCGCGACCTCTGGCCAGGTCCAACACCGGAAGTCCGCGACTTCCGGTCACGGACTTCCCGTCACTCTGCGCATGTTCAGAGTCAAGTCTGACAAATCTGATTGGTTCTGGTCTCAATCTATTGTGTTTACAAAGCCATTCAAAAACGGAATGTCGTTGGACTTAGCCAGAGGTCACGATTCTTGGTGCTGACCAAAAAGAGCGCGGCCTCTTGGGACGAGAATGAACTCACCATCGTCCATTTTGCACGCTGAAACCCGATGCAGATCTGTGCATGCGCGTGGATTTACCGCTGGACAATAAAAAAACTGTTGACAATCAGGACTGGGCCGCCGGGCCATCGCGGGCCGCCGGGCCGCTGGACCGCCGGCCCGCTTTTAGCAAAACCCTATTTATAACCGTGAAGTTTTTGTGGTCCTCTCATTGTATCATGCACGCCATAATACCAGCACTTTGAATCCATGTCTTGGCTATAGCCTTTTCCTTAATGCGTTAAATATCACAGACGTAAAATATTACCTTGCCAATCAAGTTCATCCAGTTGTATCTCGTTTGTGTGATCCTATTGACGGTACTGACGCGGCGCACATTGCACAATGCCTGGGTAAGTAAGTGACCTTTTGTGATTCGTACATGGAGCTCGGTCATAACGTTTCCTCGTCTGCGCAGGTCTGGACCCGTCTGGTTACCGTGGTAACTCTGCTATGCACGATGACGAAAATGACGCACTGCTTGGTGGCCAGGCCCAGATGACCGACGAAGAGAGATTTAAGGTGCGCTTGAAATAAAAATAGAATTGTGAAGTTATAACCTTAATTATTTCACACAAGGACAGCAAGACGTCACCAGATATTTCTGTTTTTTTCAGTTAATAGAACGGGTAAAACATCATTTATGTGCAGTTCTGGATTTTAGCAACTGACCAAGGCCTCTTTTTTCTCTGTCCGCTTACGTAACTGAGCTATAGAAAATGAGCCGTTCAGAGATGTCTGGTTCGAAGCTAAGCTCAGCTTGTTTAGCTGCAAAATCTCGTAACACAGTTAATAGAGGAAAATGGTTATCGAACCTGGCATAGTTCTTTGTTATTTGTTTTTTGTTGGGTATTTTTGGGGGTTCCCTGTGCAAAACCTGACAAATTAAAATACAAAAGGTGGTTATGTTTGCTCATACAAGTAACCAAAAAAGCATTGTGATTATGTAATGCATAGTGTGTGAACATAAAACAAGATGTGCGGGGTCAAGGGCCTTCCAACATAACTGTTAACCTGTCTGTTTGGTTTTTTGATGTTTATTGGGCTTCTTAACCATTTCCCTATGCCCGAATGAAAGAAATGTTGCAAAAAGGATGATTTAACGCGAGGCAACACAACAAAAACTGGAGTAACAAAACGAGGAAATGCCAAAAGTCGCCCAAACATTGCCCTATTTAAAATATTTTTATCTCCTCCGTTCAGGATTGTGAGCGATTTGTCATCAAATGCAAACGTCCAAATTGTGGCCAAGAAATGACTGTTGAAGTCCTGTTTAGAAACACTGTAAGTACACAACAAATTATTTGAGCTGAATACACTTTTACTCGTTCTGTCGGCCATTACATGTGTGCAGTGTCTTACTAACAAATACAGGAATACGGACACCAAGAAGGCGTGCCAAAGAGTCCGTATTAAGCGGGCTCTCAGTTATAAAGTCAAGGAGAGACGTTTTATCGATAAAGGAAAGACTAAGGCGGACATTTTTATGGCAGCAAAATGTTTAAATTGTAATGTACGGAAACTACGGAAACCTAATAGTCATTTATCACACTCTTGGAGAAATTTGTACAAGCAATGAAGCGGAAATTTTGACAGCACTAAAACATTGTTTAGTTTCTTCTGTAATTGTCACTGTAACAGCAACAAGTTTAAACTATGGAAACAGGGAAAATTGAAATAATTTAGTATCGCTGATTTCTTACCATTGAAGGCTGCAAGAAACATCTGGAGTCACTGTGATCTCAACGATATTTTTACTTAAGGCGGCGAAATACGAGATACAAAAACCCTCAACTTGTCGCGCAACATTGTTTCGTTGCAAGTTTTCGTCGATGTTTCCCGTTTTTCTCCTTGCGTGATCAACTTGACCGGCAACAAAAACATTTGTTGCGGGTTGAAAGAAGTTTTTGCGAAAAGTAGAGCGCGGGTCTACTCTGAGCAACAAATTTTGGCTTTGTTGCTCGTTTTTCATCAAACTCACAACTTGTCGCGCAACAAATCTGCTCGTGCCCTAGCAAATCAACCAATCAGCGCGCCGCATTTCTTCAACCCGCAACAAATGTTTTTGTTGCCGGTCAAGTTGATCACGTAAGGTGAAAAACGGGAAACATCGACGAAAACTTGCAACGAAACAATGTTGCGCGACAAGTTGAGGGTTTTTGTATCTCGTATTTCGCCGCCTTTAATGAAGAAGGAAAATTTGTTGCAGCCTTATCAGTCTCAGGGCGGCTGTAAGGACAGGTTTGAAGCCACTACTATATCTAATATTTTGTATATAATTGGTCGGGGAAATTTTACTTTCATTGGTAAAAAGTCAGGGAAAAGTCGACACAACCATAAAATAGTAAATTATTATCATTATCGTCATCATTATCATTATCATCATCATCATTATCGTTATCGTTATTGTTATTGTTATTATTGTTATTATTGTTATTATTGTTATTATTGTTATTATTGTTATTATTATTATTATTATTATTATTATTATTATTATTATTATTATTATTATTATTATTATTATTATTATTATTATTAAATTCCTCACCCATCGATGCTTTTTTGCATTGTTTTGCAGTTGCATCAATTTGGTCTCAATGACACATGCCCCGGATGTAAAAACCAGTACAGCGCAGGCGCTGTTTCAAACCAGCTGACTGTCGCCATACGAAAACACATTAAACAATATTATATGGTAAGATAAACATGGTAGAAAGCCACTCGATGAGTATTCGGGATTTTATAGTGTGTTAACTTCAGCTTTTCACAATAAAAACAATTGCTGACCTTGAGACACTTTTCATCTTTATTTTCACAGGGATGGCAGAAATGCGATGACCCATCCTGTGGCTACACGACTCGTCAGGTGCCCCTGACACATCAGCGGGGCGCCCCCAGGTGCACAACATGCTTTAGGGCCCACCTGCATCCTGTGGTGAGACATTCTTATGATTTGACATGCTTGTTTTAGTTTTCTCAGCGAGGTTTCTATAACGGAACACCCATTGATATTACGTTGATTTTTTTAAGACAAAGCGACAGGGAGCCATCAGAAAGAAAGGCTGTCTAACTATTGTGAGGATAGAATTGGATTAGGGAAAGGCTAAACTTAAAAACACGAGACTTAAATTTTGAAGCTTTTTGGAATTCGTCGAAGAAATTTCGCAGCATCCCTGTGTTAACGCGCGTTCTCTTGAGAACGTAGTGCTCTCTCGTTAAGGTGGAGTTAAAAAGAAACTAATCATTGTGCTAAATGAAACATCTGTTGTCTCGATAGACCTTGTCAATGTTTAAGACTCCTTGCTTGGAGGCAAACACAGCAAATGTATGGGCAATTCAAAAGTCCGATGTCTACTAAGTTGAGAGTGATTGACGTTCTGAGTATTTTATGAGCGGCAAGGAAAAAAATTCCAACAGAAGGTTTCCAAGTCAAGCTTGAGAACATAGATTCGCTGTCAGGCCAGGAAGTCGCACCTTTGATTTTTCACGCAAATGTATCTAAATTTTCCGTCGAATAGACCACGTTCGATGTATCAATATTCTAACATGGAAAAATAATCTATGGAAAAATTATCGAAGTTTTTAATTCATTAATACTTCAGAACTCGAATTTTCTGTGAGTTGTTAGACAAAATTCTCTATTTTCCACACACATTTACTGCAATGTTTGCCGTGTTTGCACCCTAAAGCTAGATGGCGTCAGAAACCATGAAAATGTCTATTCACTTGCTGACTTCCTTTCTATCTTTGTTGCAGTATTCAGACACAGCACTGTACACTCAGCTGCTGTACTACTCTCGTCTGTTTGATTATGATTACGCTCTCAAGAACTCCAAAGAAGACGTCAAGAAACGTGAGTTTTTGTTAGCCTTTCAGTCATTTTCTTAAGTTTAATCGCAGCTTACGAATAAAACCAGTTGCAAGAGCCGAAACCGGTTCTGTGTCTCATATAATGAGGTTTTCTCTAACGACTCTAGCGTCGACCAGACAAGCGTTGCGTTATTTGTTACACAAGTGACAAGTCCCGTAAGGTTCTTAGGTCTTTGATTGTTCTTCCAAGTAGTTGCAAATGAACTATATTCAAAAAGTATGGGTATCAACACCTGGAATTTTATATAGCAATATTTTAACAGACAAAAAAACGAGAAAGTTGCAATACCGACCGTATATTTATCTCTTTTTACTTTTCAGTTCCCTACGAGTGGCGCAGGACTCCACCATTTTACACCGCTGTGCACTCGACCGTTTCCAAAGTTCTGAATTCCAACGGTTATTCTGAAGTGAATCTTTCAAAACTGTTCAGTGCTTTCTTCGTCTAATGTTTAGAAAATCGGTGCCAGTGGCTTCTCACTAACCAAAGTGAAGCGTCGAAGATAAAACGGTTTTTCATATGATTGTCGAAAGTAATTCAGCTGGACTCTGTGATTGGTTAAAATAGAACAACACCTGCAGCTCCTGTAACCAATCAGTGCAACGATGTCTTGTTTCAGCCAATCAGACGCAAAATTCCAACCAATCTAGATTTGGTTCGCGAGAATGTTCCCACGCAAAGAGCGTATTCCATTTTTTCCCGCGCTTGGCGTCGGCTACTAGTATTTCCGCGGAAAATTTACGTTCAACATGAAGCGCTTTGGACACGAAGACTTGGCAAGTCAAGACTTGGCAAGACTTAGCAAACGGTTTTTCATGTGATTGTCGAAAGTAATTCAGCTGGACTCTGATTGGTTAAAATAAAACAACACCTGCAGCTCCTGTAACCAATCAGTGCAACGATGTCTTGTTTCAGCCAATCAGACGCAAAATTCCAACCAATCTAGATTTGGTTCGCGAAAATGTTCCCGCGCAAGGAGCGTATTCCATTTTTTTCCCGCGCTTGGCGTCGGCTACTAGTATTTCCGCGGAAAATTTACGTTCAACAGAAAGCGCTTTGGACACGAAGACTTGGCAAGTAAAGATTTCACCGCCTCTTTAAATCAACGAAAAAGAAATCTTGAAACTGTAGCTAACAGTAAAGTCATTAAGTCGTAAATGCTTGCATTACTTTTTATATATTTTTTTTTCCTCAGAATCAAAGGTTTCTTGTTCCTATGTTGGAACATTGTGTAATAACTGTCCATATTTTTTTTAGTTGTATTATTGTACATGGAACGTTTTGAAAAAATTGAAGTTTTTCATCTGCTTTGTAACCCGGCTTGTACTGAGAGATTGAATAAAATAAATTATCATGTTTCTGCGTATTTGAGATTTTGCTGTTTGAGAAGCACACACTTCTCCGACGGAAAAACAAAACAAACACAAATAAGAATTTCTTAATTGCCAAAGTCAAAAAGTGTGTTACACAAGCTAATGACTAAAACATTCTTACGGATATTTTAGGTGCGATAAAATAAAGGTTTCCCACAAACCGTGAATGAAAACAAATCTTGTGAACATGTTCACAATTTGGCAAATAGGTGAGGGATTAAGGGGGATCCGGATCCCCTCCTGTTATGCCCGGCAGAAAAAAAAAACAGTACGCCCCCCCCCCCCCCCCTCTTTGTATGAAACAGGTAAGACCTATTTCTTCCCCACCCTCCCCCCATCACTCCTTCCTCTAAGAGAATTTGGTGGTCGCTGGCTAAGAAGGATTAGTTAAGTTTCTTGAAGTGCTCTACCCTTGCCTTTTGCTTGTAAGGTTAATAATTTAATGCAATAATCTAGATCATGGTTTTACTTAGCGGTACTAAACAGATATCGATTTTCTTACCTGGGATCACAAGTGAAGGTTGCAAGTGATGACAGATCCGCTATTAAGAAAATTTAGTTACACTTTGACTTCTTAAAAATCCTTTTTCAATGTTTCCATTGCCTGTTTTCCCTCTCGCTTCGCTCGAATGAGATGAATTAGCGAAGGATTAAGTGGTCTCTTGGTAAAGGTCGACTAGTGGCAAGTCTGAGATACTGTGAAAACACATCGGAATCCCTTTTACATCTCTTTTGGGAATGTCCAAAAACCAAAGTATTTTGGAACGAAGTTATAAAATGGTTAGGTAATTTTTCCTGTCTCTCGACAAAAAGTTTCTCCCCTCAGTTATGTTTGGGTTTTGTGGATGACACTACGGTCCTCCTCCTTCACCATGCCCTCCTAATTGCCAGATATCACATTTTTTGGGCTAAATCAATGCACAACCTCCCCTCGCTAAAACTTTTCATTCGGAATTTTCTGACCTGCTTGGAAGTAGAAAGACGCTTTTCTCTCAAAAACGGGTTCTTAGCAAAATTCAATAAAAAATGGGGAACTTTCCTCGCTGAACAAGAAAACTAGTTTTCGTTTTGTTTTCGAACATATTTTTGTTTAGCTTATTTGTGTCTCCTTGCGCACGCTGATGTGAAGAGAACTGCAAACGTTGAACCCTACTTTATAATTACTGAGACTAAATGTCTTACTGTCTTCAAACAAAATGAAACCAAAAAAATCACAAATAAATACATCCTAAAGTTGAAATTTGTCACTCCAAATTGTTTAGAAAAAAAGTAGATAAATAATAAAATCAAAATAGTATAGATCAATAGGTAAGAACAAGTTTATTTTAACCATTCAAAAGTAAGGTCAACAAGTACGAGTATTTTTGTAATCTTTATTTTATTTTTACATGTAACCTAAGTACAAATGTAGTAAGTGGTAAGTAGTTTTCTTTTTTTTTTTCCTCGTTCTGTGTGTGCAAAAGTAAAAGAAAACGTAATATAATATAGTACTGTGTTGTAAGTAGTGCGAATAGTGTAAGTTATGTAGTGTATTGTATATCTTTGTAAGTAGTTTTCCAAATAGTTGAAAAAAAAAAAAAAAAAAGTCTGAGATACACCTTGAATTACCTACATTCAAGTCGGCAAATCTTTTCTCTCCGCTCGAACATCAGCGAAGAAAACGTGACGTTTAAATGGCTTGCTTGCACGTCATAAGAAAGCATTAAGATTCGAACGCGCGGGAAGGAAAGAAACCGCACAAAAGAAAGATACTCCGCGCGAGACGAAAACAAAGCGCGAGAGGCAGTTTCAATCATGGAAATCTCCAGACAACTCTTATAAAGGTGCTAGCTGGGAATGATGCTACGCCAGCTCTTGAAGTTCTGATGTCAATTATTTCTTGCACGCGCCGGTTTGGCCTGGCGCGCGCATACGAGTCCTACTACACATTGCAAAAACATCGCGGGCACCATATCTTACTGGCGCTCAAACTGGCTCTGCTGGTAACCAAATGGGTTCTAAAATTTTGGTATAAACGTTTTTCGAATGGGGGTTTGTTGCCCCATTACTGGCCATGTAATGATACTTTTGAGAATTCTTGCTTTCAAATTTTCAAATAGTCGCGTGTATATGAATGAATAACTTTTAGATGATTACTGTTGTGTGTTACCCTCCATAAATAAAGTTGATTATTATTATTATAAAGAACAATTCTCTAGAGAATAGCACGCGGTCTGTAATGGGAAAGCAAACCGCCCGAGCGAAAAAAGTCCATTTCATCAAGAAATGTTATTTCTGATTTTCGCCCATTTTCCCGCGTTAATTACCTTTTGATCTGATAATTTTCTAAAACATTAGAAAATATCTCTTAATTGACGAATGTCTATTCTCGAAACCTTATTTCTTGATTATTTCTTTTTAAGTTATTATGTATTGAAAAGTGTTCCCTTGTGAGGCAAAACACGAACACGACAAATACGACTCTTACTTTTATCCCCTCTCTTTATTTTTATTTGCGCAAATGACAAAAATCCCTCCGCGTTTACATGAAGGTCCCTTAAATTCTACAATATTGCCATACAATCAATGAATTTAAACAGAAATGTAATTAACTGGACTCTGGTCTAACCATTTTTTTCTTTTTTGTTTGTTTTGTTTTCTTGTGCTTTCGTCTTAGTTTTAAAACTTTTTTTTGTCTTTTTTTTTTTTTTACTTTTCTACATCTAAAGTGGACCCTTTTTTGTCCCCGTACAAATTAACCAAAGGTCGGTAGTGAATTTTCATTTGTTCTTTTTTCTACTCCCTCAAGCTACGTACAGCAAAATCCCGAAAACTAAGCGTCTTATTAATTAAGCCTTTTTAAAATTGTTTAAGAAATCCAGCGACGATAAAACGATTTAGAAAACTCTGCCAGGAGTTTGGAATTGGGTTTTCAGACGTAGAGACCATACACATCACAGCAGGCTCTTCCACCGTTGTCTCCCTCGCTCTGGTTCAACAAATCTTCAGCGTACCACAAGCGTAACTGTTGGTTAAAGTGTACCCTCGAATGTTGAGAGAAAGAGGACAGGATAAGCTCTGGAGACAGCGAGTTGTAACCGGGAATCTTAGACCACTTGAAAAATGCTGTGGTAAACTGACTTGGAGGCCAAATGATGTGATTGGTTGAGGTTGTTATTTTAACATTGACCATATCTTTGATGCCTGCATATGGATTGTCGCCGCATCCCCAGTAAGACCAATACGAAGTGCGTCTAGTGTCACAGGACACATAACCGTACAGGTGTACCAGTTTCACGGCAGCCATGTTTCCACCATATGGGATGTTAAACCTGCCAAACTGGTCATTCTTCGCGCCAAAACACACTGGATAGTGATTCAGTTTGACCCAGCGATCTGGAAGGTGGAAATAAAAACAATTAAAACAGAAGTAAATGATAGCTTTATTTGATCAGTTCAATTTGTCATGGCAGAAAACTTTCGCATTTGCGATTTTTTCATTGAACTGAGGTCTGACATTTTGCGCTGATTCTCGTCAACAAAGGAACACAACTGAATAGGCACTTAGGTCGCCGATAATCTTTGTTTTGAAAGCTAACAGAATATTCTTTTCACGGTCCTGAAGGTTTGGAGACTAATCCGCAACTCGACACTGAGCGAGTTTTCATTGTTTTTGGCGCATTGGCTATAACTTTCCTGTTTTTCAAAAAAAAAAACCCACAACGTTCAAAATTAAAAATGACCTTTCCTTCTGAGGTTTTAGTTTCATACATAAAAGACCGCATACGAACTTGACGTTTTACAGCGTTTTAGCTCGAGAGGGTCCTTCGTATTGTAATGCAGAATTTCCAAGCTTTTGCGTTGCGTGCAAGCACAAGTGAGGTTTTATTATAAATTACTAATTTAAGCTTTTGTGATCGGCCATTTTTGCCAACGTCCAGACGAAAATCGCTTTCCTCGATTTTCTCGAATTTAAAGCGCTTCGAGCTCACGGAAAACTACATCGCGTTTCCTACCTAAGGGCTATTTGTGGACGAAAGGAGAGACAAATCGATTTTTAAACTTCTGCCGCCCTATGTTTGCCAATTAGAAAAATTCGCTCTTAATGTCCTACATACGGTTGAAGTTGTACTTACCATCCGGATTATATTTTCTCCCCAAGCACTGACTAAAGCCAATGAAAAGACAAATGAGTAAACGTGTTGCCTGCATTCTCGCGCTTGTTTTCTTCCTTCCTAGAACGTAACTTAGGGATGAAGTCCATCTGATCAGTATGGGTGACCCGACATGGAAATACTTTCGAGTAGGGGCGCATTGAACAAACGAGTAAAGAACGCGAAAACAATTAGTATTGTCGGGTTAATTAAGTGGCATAATAAGAAAAAGTTGGCCAAAACATCAGAACGTTGTAAAGAATTAAATAGAAAGCTTTTAAGTTTCTTTAGCGAATTATTCAAATGCAAAAGAGTAGCTAATTTGCTTAAAAAGGACACAATAAAGCAAGAAATTACAGTTGCTCTGGTATGCATTTTACGAGAATTTCAGTATCTTACCCTGTTTCAGTTGATGAGATCTCCAGTTGAACAACTTTCATCCCCTAAACTTTGCCACAGCATGGCTTCTTTTTATGCGCCTCGAAAGGGAAGTACAAACAGAAACTGAGTAAAACACGAAAATGTTCACAGGAAGCATTTATAGAAATCATAAGTCTAAGAACAAACAAGTCACGGCCGCTGAGTGACAGGCTGTTATATCCTTTTCACTTCTGTACACATTTTTTTATATATATCATTGTCCTTCGCACAGCAAAAACAATGGCCTGGGACACTGAAAGTGATGTCTAAATGAAGATTTTTTTCATTTTGACATCACTTTCAGTGATGCCTAAAGGATGTTCTCGGATGCTTTACCGAGGACAGCCTTCTCGACTGGTCTAACAAATTAACTCCTGGTTTCAATATGATCGTCCGGATCGTCCCGATCGTCCGGATCGTCCCAGTCGTCTCAAAAATTGAGACGACTGGGACGATCATATGGAAACGCTACCCAGACGATCGCAAACGACCCGGACGACCTCGATCGCTTGGATAGAATTGAGTTCTATCTGGACGATCAGGGTCGTTCCAGTCGTCCGGGTCGTTTGCGATCGTCTGGGTAACGTTTCCATATGATTGTTCCAATCGTCCGGATCGTCCCCGGCAGTCGTCTCAAAAAATGTTTTTTAAACATTTTTTGAGACGACTGCCGGGGACGATCGGGACGATCATATGGAAACCAGGCTTAAAACAGTGAAATCTTGCCACAGGTTTGTTATCTTCTATTTCTATTTCTGTACGTCAAAAAAATTCATGCCAAAAAATTGCCCTCACGAGCGAGACATTTGCTCAAAGTTTCTTTATTTGATAGCTAAACAGTACAAATGAACGTGATTTGCTTATTATGTTGAAGAGAAACAACATATAATTAAAGTTTGTAGCTCGGAGAATAAACAAACGAACAAAACAGCTCGAAAGAGTCATCCAGCAGAAACGTGACAACAACATCGACTTTTATGTCACGAAGCCTTCGTACTGTATATTATAGAAGTAAAAGTGAAACTTACTCGGCCATTGAAACGATTGAAAGCTCAGTGGACCTTCACCAATCTTGTCCGAAGAATGTTTTCGAATATCCCTAGGTTCTTTGTGTACATTTTGCCTTGAATGGAGGTAGAAACGAGTCCCAAATCGGGCATAGAGATAAATATCTCACAGCGGGGCCATGCTATGGAATAACTTGCCCAAAAACTTAAAAAATGCTGCATCCGTTGAGCATTTTAAGCGAAATATCAAAAAGGTAGCTGATATATCGGATTCCCACACGGCAATCATGTAAAGCAGTTGTAATTAGTTTTAGTTTTTAACTTAAGCTTAACTGATGATTTTCCGTGTTTAAATAAAGATTTACATACATACCGGCATACAGCGAAGCAAAATGCCAACTGCAAGCCGTATGCAGTTTTTAACTATCCAACAAAACGTTATCCCTGCGCAATGGAAAAAAGCGAAGGTGACCCGCTCTGCACAAATCAGGTACAAAGGAGGACCCAAGAAATTACTGCTCCATATCCGTATTACCAGTGGTATCTAAGTCCTAGAACGTTTTATCCACAAGCAACATGCAAATTATTTTGGTGAACACAACTTGCTTTGGAAATCACAATCCGGTTTTAGAAGAATGCACTCAACTGAGAAGGCTGTAACCTATTTCGCCGACGAGATTCTCATGAATATGGATAAGAAGATAAGGGCTTAGTCACTGCTTCTGTGTTTATTGACCTGGCAAAGGCTTTCGACACAGTTGACCATGACAATTTGCATAGCAAATTAGACATGATTATTATGGTGTATGCGGTGAAAGCCTTCCATGGTTAAAGGAGGCTCGAAAGAGTTTTTCGTTGCTGCAGTGTTTGCAGTGTAATGGCGTGTGTAGATTGCGCGCGCGCGTGCAGCTAAAAACCCTTTCGAGCCTCCTTAAGGACGTTCGCGCGAAAATTTTCCAGTCGATAGAATTTTTTTAAATATTTACTGGAGGCAGATAATGAGTTACTTGTGCCAGAAATGCAAAAAAAATCGGGGATCACCGTCTTCGTTTCAGAGATAAAGCGTGTGGTAAACTACACTGATTTCGAAAAATTGTCCCATATAATTAAGCACCGTCTGCAGGTGTTTATAGTTAAAAATATCGAAGGTGAGTCAAAGGAGGCAAACGATCTTAGTCATATTTTGTTGGAGTGGGTCTGTTGCGTAAATAATTTCAAATGTTACTAACGTTTTCACAAAATTTAACCCTTTAAGAGCCATTTGAAACCGCCGCGCAGATACACGAAGAGCTAATAAGAACGGAATTTCGTGCATTTTGCCAAAAATACAAACTTCTAGTCGATAGATTTTCTTCATTATATTTCACAGACTCCGTTCGAAATATATGAGAAAACAAATGGTAGGAATTTCCCTGTTAGTGCTTCAAACCACCTTTAAGGTGGCTGAACACAGTTTTTGATACCTCTGTTTCATTTACATTTTTCTCTAAAACCCTTGATCCTTTGGTCACCAAAAATGGCAGCAAGCAAGTTAACAACACAAACTTCAACTTTTTGATAATAAAGCTGACGTATGTACCGTTGCCATGGCAACATGATCAAATATAAACAGGTGTTTAAAATCGGTTTTGTTTATTTGCAGAAAATCTAGTCATTAGATTTTCTTTATAATTTGCATGCAACAAGCTTGTAACGATACTCGCAAGTTAGCGCTATTTTAATAATAATTTAACAAACAGATCTTTAATTATCCCTCTTTGAAGGTTCACTGGCATATCTTGAATTTCCTTTGTTAAAGTTCAATTTTTTTCAATCCTCCAGTTACTTATTTCCTAAAGTATTTTCGTGCCAAATTTCGTGAAATTCTAATGAGTGGTTCTCGAGAAATAAGCGCCTCCGAGAAGTCAATTTTTCACTCAATCGCACTTTTTTCGACTTACTACGCATGCGCTGCATTTAAGGAGGCTCGAAAGGGTTTTTCGTTGCTATATTGCTTGTGAAACGATGGAAGATTACAAAGAAGGATGTTTAATGGTGTGGGCAAACTATATGTCTCCTTGCAACTCTATTGTTGGGCTATACTTTAAGGGTACTTGTGACGTCATATCAGTTACCATGGCAACGCACGAGGTCCACAAAAGCGTCCTCTAAATTTCAGTTTTTGTAAATTATTTGAGAAACTAATTCGGTGACCTACCATTTTTATTTCTTTGTTGGAAAGTTCCCTAAATTCTTTAACTTTTCAGACAGTATGAAAAAATTCTATCTAGTAGAATTAAATGTATTTAAAGAAAACGCGTTTTATGGCTTACAGAAAATTCCACTAGATAATTTTCCCTGTAACTTTTATATCTGAAGTGCCATTGCGAATGGTGCGTGCATGCAAAAAATCAAGATAGGTCACCGAGCGAACTTTCGAGTTAAAAACAAATGTTTTCTACAGATTTTATTTCCGGTTCGCACGATTTTACGCAGCATTAACTTCCGGTGTGCTGATTTTAATACTGGTTCAGCTGACGCGTGCATCTTAGTTATGGCGTGTGTAGATTGCGCGCGCGCGTGCAGCTAAAAACCCTTTCGAGCCTCCTTAACTGGGTTCTTTTAGCAACAAAGAAATAGCAGAGCTGAGTTCTTTGCATCCTTACCTTTCTAACATACCATTTGTAATAAAAGAGTAAAACCATCAATTCAATCCATTGTGTTCATTTGTGAAGAAAAAAATAGTACAGATAGCGCAGACATTGAGCAAATAAAATGATCGTTCTATTTATGTCATGTTTGTTTTCATGCAATACTTGTGCGCGCGCTGAATCGCGTTAGCAAGAGTGCGCGCCAAAACTGTGTTCGGCCACCTTAAACGCCAATAAA
>JAHPZR010006819.1:15000-20000 GCA_019787425.1 Platygyra sinensis | reverse complement strand
GTAACCATGTCATTTTGCAAATAAAATAAGTTGTATTTTTGTTGAAATTCTCATTGTCGTATTTGCATTCAAAAACACCTTTAACGGCAGCACTCACTTCTCAATGAGAACTGCTAGTATTTAATTGCGATGTCAAGACCAAGTGCCCTCCAGCTGAATACCTCAAAGAAACCCTGATTATTAAATATTTGATTGTTCACAATAAGTGTTTATCCCGGTTTTCAATCTGCAATTTACAGTGAGCCAACTCCCTACACATCACTACTAATGCAGATAAGGAAAGCTAACGATCAATTTTAACACAAAATGTCCCCTGCCAAACATGCCCATACTGTGTGTCAGTGCCATAATATACATCACTTTTATTTTAAGTTGAGAGTATAAGAATAAGTGCTCTCAACTTAAAATAAAAGAGAGTTTTCATATTGAACAGTTGAAACCTAAACTCAACAAACAAGTTGAGCATGTTAGTCTGTTAGTTGTATTTCTAAATTTATCAACTGCTGTTTAGGGGGATTTTGTAAACTGCATATTCATAATGCAGGCTGATGATGATGTTTTTAATTGAAACATCGAAACATGTTCCGAAAATTGAAAAGTATTGTGTGTTTTAAAAGATATTCGTTCATTTGTGCTAACATGACCATTTGGCAAAGTAATTAAGTTTATACCTTTTGATCTGATCAGGGTTAGTGAAGGGTTGACAGCTTGTTCCAGAGTAGACAGTACATCTGGGGGTTTGTAAGTTTACAAACTCCAACACTCCTCTGAGAGGTTCTTGTGCAGACTCCATCAGTTTTGTATGAAATGCACCACTAACAGGAATGAGCTGAGCTCTCTTGATTCCATGCTGTAAGGTGAAAATGAAAGAGATTTTATCAGTTCTTTACTGTGCTGACCTTCATTTTTAAATTTGACATAAAGGGTAAATTATAATCTCTGCAAGACCAAGTAAAATTAAGGATTATGTTGTGTAGTTCAGAACAAAATAGGAAGAAACTATGGTTTAAACATGTAAAGAGATTTTCTGATTGAAAAAGGTTTACTCAATTAAGTCGAATCTGTTGGTTATTAAGCAGTTTCCAAGTGCTAAATTTGTCCAGAGCAATATTGTAAACAACATATAGCATGATGAACCTGAAAAACCCAAAGCTGCTGAGGATAACACCTGTAAGAATGGCCAGTTCAGATCTACAACTGTAGATATTCTCAAATCAAACATCATACAATGTAGCTTCAGTGCTGCTCTTCAGATGTAAAATCAATAGAATTAACAAGGATTATAAAAAAAAGAAACTAGACATCTTGTTTAAGAGCTCATGCAGACTGCTTAATATTTACTGGCTACTACAGTATGACTCACAAAGCAAATCTGCTGGGGAGGGGGAGGGGGAGGGGGGAGGAAGAGGAGGCAGGGGGTAGGAACACTTCAGTGAAGTGATTGTAACAGGGATTGGTGAAACCTTAAAGGGTCAGGTAGACCTAAGACGCACCTTAGCTTTTCCATACTCCAGGATGTACTGCACAGATGACTTGTCACCTCCCAACACCCAGCCCCCTGGGAAAAGATAATTAGCTACACAAGCTACTGGTTCTTGTGTACCTCTGTTATAGGACCATTCTTCAGCATCACGGCATAGTAACTGAATATCCAGGTCTGCATGGCCCATGATTGACACCAGCCCACTGGGAACTTGATCTGAAGCTTTCTGCATTGCCTCTGCACGGACTTTAACCACTTTTAACCCTGATTGGAGCAGAGAAAATTGTGTGATAACAGAAAACATCCATACACCCACTCCAAGGAGGGTTTGGGAAATTCCAAGAGGTAGGGGAGTCTCAAAAGCGAAGTTGTTAAAGCTGGACTCTGCAGAAGACTGGAGGGGGAAGTGGGTCAAAAAAATATCCATCATTGGAGGGGAGGGGTGTATGGATTTTTTCTGGAACAACACATTACTCACTAAAAGATCACCTCGCTGTATACAGATACAGCTTTGACATAAAAATTCTGTTTCAAAATGGTGATCCTTACTTAAGGTCATTCCCAGTATTGGATTGTGGATTCCTACAGAGCATAATATCATACCTGATTAGTGTGCATGCATTAGAAAATGGCAGCTTTTTCTTTACGGCTGGACCTTGCCATAGATTGCTCAAGTAAATTGTCATTTTCTCGAAAGAGTATGGACGAGATCTATCATTGTTTTAAATTGAGCACTAAATTTGTCCACGTGAAATTAATATGAACCAATTCTCTAGAACAAGAAACAGTCTTCAGAAAAGTGAATTTAGCAATGAATCATGATTATAATCATGGTGTTATTATAAGGATTTATCGGGTATAAAAAAGTTGCTGTTGTTCCTAAACAAACACTGGAATCCCTCATTTTCATTTTGCATTTAAGTTCCTGTTGACAAAAATCTCAGGGAAGGTTATATGCCAGTGGAATGACCTATAGAAAACCCTCATCAGGACGACCAATAAAGTGTTCATGGGTGCTTAACAGATATGGCCAGTTAATAGAATGATGTTTTATATACAGTATTTTACTGATGCTATTGAAAACAATTTTGTGACTTTGATATTTGATAACTGGCTGCTTAATAAGTGGCTGTGTAATAGACATTGGACTGTAATTAATATCATTGATCATAAAAGCCGTACCATCGTCAAAAGAAAGAGCCCCAGAAAATATCAATGCTGATAACTCTCCAACGCTAAAGCCCGCAGTAACTGTATGCACATCAAGGTTGTCTGACCAATCAAGGACCTGTAGCAGGTGTGTCAAAAATCATTTATCAGTTAGGCAGCACTGTTGCTTAAAGCTACACTAATATAACATAATATGTAAGTATTTTTTCTGGCACAGGTAATCACAACCTTCAGGAAAATGGACGTTGTGACCTTATGCATGGTAACCACCCAGAAAAAGGTGATAAGCTGATTTGAATAATATTGCCAGTGCACTGAGCCACTGTACAAGAGTTACCTATGTTTAACACTTCACCAAAAATTGGGTGAGTTCATGATGGACAAAAAAAAATGCGAATGAAAGTGCCAAGCACAAGTGATTCGTGTGCTCATCGCTATGTTCAGATAATCAGAGAATAATTATAATATTATATATCTTCTGGAAATGTCTAATTATAAGCATCAATTAAGGGCTGAAAGCTTCCTACAGATTGAAAACAGGAGATCAGCATTCAGAACTCGCTATCAACAAATTGAGCAAAGCTACTTGATTTCCTAGCCCCTTTATTAAGCAAGTAAAAATAGGTATCTTCCTTCTTTACAATGATTTTTCTAGTTGAAAGCTTCTAGTAATTAGCTTGAACTTTGGAGAGTCTTCAGCTATAAACAAAGCTCATTCTAGGGACTCTGGTATTTTTCGTCGTCCCCAAACAAATGACGGGATAAAAAAAGTCTCTGATTGGGCAAGTTTCAAAGGGTGAATTTGGTGCGAAAGCATTCTTGAAAATGGAACGGAAGTGGTGATTGGCTTATTCCATGAAAGGAACGTTACTCAGATGTGAGCAGCCGTTTCTCTGGGAGAGCGTTGCTTGACATCCCAAAAAGCGGCTGCAGAGGAGACAATACACTAAAGTTTGTAGTTCAGATATTTTTCAGTTGAAGAGATACCAGATCATGCTAAGTGTTAAACATAGGTAACTCTTGTACAGTGGCTCAGTGCACTGGCAATATTATTCAAATCAGCTTATCACCTTTTTCTGGGTGGTTACCATGCATAAGGTCACAACGTCCATTTTCCTGAAGGTTGTGATTACCTGTGCCAGAAAAAATACTTACATATTATGTTATATTAGTGTAGCTTTAAGCAACAGTGCTGCCTAACTGATAAATGATTTTTGACACACCTGCTACAGGTCCTTGATTGGTCAGACAACCTTGATGTGCATACAGTTACTGCGGGCTTTAGCGTTGGAGAGTTATCAGCATTGATATTTTCTGGGGCTCTTTCTTTTGACGATGGTACGGCTTTTATGATCAATGATATTAATTACAGTCCAATGTCTATTACACAGCCACTTATTAAGCAGCCAGTTATCAAATATCAAAGTCACAAAATTGTTTTCAATAGCATCAGTAAAATACTGTATATAAACATCATTCTATTAACTGGCCATATCTGTTAAGCACCCATGAACACTTTATTGGTCGTCCTGATGAGGGTTTTCTATAGGTCATTCCACTGGCATATAACCTTCCCTGAGATTTTTGTCAACAGGAACTTAAATGCAAAATGAAAATGAGGGATTCCAGTGTTTGTTTAGGAACAACAGCAACTTTTTTATACCCGATAAATCCTTATAATAACACCATGATTATAATCATGATTCATTGCTAAATTCACTTTTCTGAAGACTGTTTCTTGTTCTAGAGAATTGGTTCATATTAATTTCACGTGGACAAATTTAGTGCTCAATTTAAAACAATGATAGATCTCGTCCATACTCTTTCGAGAAAATGACAATTTACTTGAGCAATCTATGGCAAGGTCCAGCCGTAAAGAAAAAGCTGCCATTTTCTAATGCATGCACACTAATCAGGTATGATATTATGCTCTGTAGGAATCCACAATCCAATACTGGGAATGACCTTAAGTAAGGATCACCATTTTGAAACAGAATTTTTATGTCAAAGCTGTATCTGTATACAGCGAGGTGATCTTTTAGTGAGTAATGTGTTGTTCCAGAAAAAATCCATACACCCCTCCCCTCCAATGATGGATATTTTTTTGACCCACTTCCCCCTCCAGTCTTCTGCAGAGTCCAGCTTTAACAACTTCGCTTTGAGACTCCCCTACCTCTTGGAATTTCCCAAACCCTCCTTGGAGTGGGTGTATGGATGTTTTCTGTTATCACACAATTTTCTCTGCTCCAATCAGGGTTAAAAGTGGTTAAAGTCCGTGCAGAGGCAATGCAGAAAGCTTCAGATCAAGTTCCCAGTGGGCTGGTGTCAATCATGGGCCATGCAGACC
>JAHPZR010006819.1:0-10000 GCA_019787425.1 Platygyra sinensis | reverse complement strand
GCAAACATGTGGACAGTAGTTCATTCAGAGATATTGGTAATGTAAGAACAAATTTAGTTTTTGTTACTAGCCATTGTTAGCCAGTTCCTCTTGGAGGGGATGAAGTTGTGACATGAAAGGTCAGAAATCAAACCTCCCAGTAAACAGAAAACAGGCAGAACAGCATTTCCATTAAGTGAGTAAAGTCTAGAATCATTTTAGCCCCAATGGACATGACTTCAAACTTGTGATGCATACATTAGATAATGATAGTGTGCTAGGCATAGGATCATCCAGTGCCAGTTTCAAACTCTGGCAAGACACTTACTTGGGCCTCTTTCCACTCAGGTGTATCAATGGGTACAGAGGAATTGTAAGGACAGCCAGAACCCACAAAAGATTAGTATCACATCGAGAGCAAGACAGAACACTCTCGGACACTAAGCCCTTCAAAAACTGGCAAATTCTTCTGATAGTGCTAGACAAATTTTTGCCGAGACAATCTTGTATCACAATTTTAACAGGAAAAGCGTTTTGGAAACTAAGGAGGAATATGATAATTTTTTAGGGCTCACCCACATAAGGTGAATTTTCGTTGCCCAAAAATATCTGTTGTGTTTGACTTGAGCTTTCTTGTAGCTATTGCCAGGTCAAGTCAATGTTTCAAATTACTAATACTCAATGAAGCACTGAAAACGTATACTTCGACCTTGTCATAAACCAGGGATAAGCTTTCAAAGGTTTCATCACTGTTTTAGGGGAGGAATGGCTGTGCAATGATGGAATACAACAATTGTTTATCAGGATAGCTAGCTATTGCGAACCAGTCTGCCTTCACAGCCTGCTAATGAAGTTGCCCCTAATTTGTGCACCACCCATCTAGTCAGTCCGGAAAAAGTACTCAACAAGTGTCTTGAAAATTGCATGTCAAGGTGGTGTAATTTTTGCTGTTCTCACTGTTGTCCTTAAAAACAACCTTAATAATTCAGGTACCACAGTGGAAACTTCCCATTAAGGCAGGGATACTTCAATCATTGCCAAATGAAGAACAGCACACAAGTTAAAAATTCAAATTGCATAAATTTATTCTTCAATAAATTAGTTTGAAACAATCCTGGCTATTGTACGTAACATTTAACTGTCCTTGTTTTGAACAGCATCATTTATGGCACTATTATATTAATGAAGCTTTGCAATTCATCAACTCCAAGTTTAAACATCTCTGTACAGCGATATATAGTAGCGAAAAACATTACAATCCAAGACTCTGAAGGGTGTGAAGTTTTAGACTGGGACACAGAGAAGAAATAGGGCAAAGATAAAATGTTTGACATTATTTTGGAAGAGGAAAAAAGGAAAAGCCTGCAGGCTCAATAAATAATAAATTGTTCAAACTTGGACATCATGAATTGCAAAGATACCTTTCAGCATCTGCTCTGCTATATATTAAAAATACACTCGAATAATCTTTGAGAATTAACTTAGTAGGAAATCATCAAAACCTGAACTATGAATTAGAAACTATTACAATAACATATGATGGGCAATTTTTTCCAAAAAATTAAATTGGTGTCACTTGCTACATGTCGGCAAAATTGATTCTTTTCGATCTCAAATATTTTGCTTCCTTCAAGAATCAACCAAGTTGACAGTTCCTCATTTCATGATTTCTTCAAATCAAAAATTGTCATCCATTCTTTCCTCAACGTTGAACTTCAAATTTTTTATTCCAAGACGCACTGATCCGCGAACAACTTGTTAACAAAACTATTAATTAAGCTACTGCTGTCTTTTTTTTTTTTGGTGAGTTAAAAATAGAGAACAATCAACCGTGAATTTTCTTGGTCATCAATTTAATTTTCTCTGGGCCATCGATTATTATCAACTTTGATACCAACGCGAACAGATACATATTGTAATTTGAAATTAACTTCACAGACTATAGACTAGCTATTGAATAATATTGGCGCAACTATAAATCTATCGAACGGAACATTTCCGCAGCGATTCGGGCATTCACTTAAATTATCTCGCAGTCAGTAAAGTGTGCCATTTCTCTAAAGGAATTAATTTAGCAGTTGAAGTTTCTCTAACTGAACCTAAACAGTCGTACCTTGGAATCACCAAGAAAATAGTTAAATTTCTCATTTACAACTTAAGGAAAATATTATAACCAGTGTTGGAAAGTCTCGAGAGCACATACCGAACGCTACGAATATACATCTCATTAATATATCTTTAGTTGGTCTTTTGATGTCCTACGTGGAGAATTATATCACACACTTAATAGTATTCTTTCTTGAATAAAAATAACACATCTCTTTAGATTTAATTAGGCTGGGAAATAACGACACGTCGTTTGAAAGCTACTTTAGCTCTGTTTGACAGTGTAATGACGAAGACTAAAATCTAACTACAGTCTACCACTACAAATTGGAGTCCCAGCGCGCGCAAATTCGTCTAAAATTATATAGCAACTAATAAGCAAGCACGTTTCGACGCGGCAACCCATCATTAGTTGATATTCGTTTTCCTTAGCAATAATGCGTTGCTTTTGGCAACGTTTTTTTCAATCTAAATAATATTGTGAACACCACTTCTTTTTGTTCAAAAATAACAATACTTCCCCAGGGAAAACTTGCGTTCCGAAATCTGAGAGAGAGGTAATTTATTTTTTTTAAAAACTAAGCAATGTCCAAAAATTTTTGTTGTTATACTATATCAAAAAGCAACTGTGATGTTTTCGGAAACGAAAAAGAACGTTTTCACCCGTTGAAAGGCCAAAGGGAGAATTCAATTTCTTCATTGAAATTTTTACGTAACACAACAACAATTTCAAGAACTTGCTTGAACATTTCGAACAGTGTTAACAATACCGTCGCTAACAAAACAGGGCTAAAGCTTATTCCGAAAGCTTTTCCGCTGTTCAACAGAAGACTGAATGGTGAATGAAGCTCCACTGAGAACTTTCACACCTTTTCTTTTTTCACTGCATTCGTCGGCCTGTTTTAGTGTCCAAATTAAATTATCTCTCATTCTTCTACTTTTCGCTGTCAAGGGAAAGCCTAAGACAAACAGTAAACTCTTTGGTTGTTTCTTTCCCGAAAAACGCATTAAATAATCAAACAAAACAGTGGCATTTAAATAGAATATAAGCTTACAAGGTGTAAAAAAAATTATGTGGGACGAACTCGCAGTTCGCCAACAAATTTGTGCATCAAGTCGAGCAATCTTTTTCATAACTGGATCAAATAAATACTTTCCACAAACACGTTCAAGGCTTCAAATATTATTCTCAAAAAGCGCCACGTATTGTTTTTAAATTTATTTATCATCAAGCATCTCCGCTTGATAAAATTTGAACTGAATTAGCATTGAACGAACGAAGACGTACGTGTGTTGCGTGTGAAACAGACGAGCTGTTAACTGTTGAGCGAAGTAAAATGAACGTTCAAACTCGGCTTGAAGAAAAGTCCAATTCTCTGCAGATTGTAAGCGATAAATCAACTCTAGAAATCAAACACAACTTGTTGAAGCAAATAAGCCACAAAGGTGCTACCCAAAAATGAAAAGGTCGCTTTGTAAAAATAACTGATTTCTGAAGGCATGCAAATTTTGTTGACACCACATTCTGATACGATAAATTCAGAAATATGACTTTGAATTACCCGTAGAATTTATTCAGCAAATCTTATATCTTGAAATCTACTTCACACGAGTGTGGAAACACAACTACACGACGTCTTCGTTACTTATTAGTTTTTAGAACACTTGTATACGATTGTTGCCAAAATCTACAACAATTATTGACCCTTCGTTGCTTACGCAGATACCTGAAGGACGATCGAGCTGACCAGGGGCACTGCCGTGTGTTCCAAACTTGCAGAGAAAGTTCCCGTTAGGTTGGAAGATCTGAATTCGATGGTTCTTTGAATCGGCAACAATGATGTTACCCTCTTGATCCACTGCGACTCCTTGGGGGCGTAGGAACTCGGTGTTCTTGCTTCCCTCCACTCCCAGGAACCATGCGTGCTGAAAATCGGCCCTAATCACGAGCAAGCGGTGATTGTTGAAGTCGGTGACGATCATATGGCCTTCATGATTAAACGCAACGCCACGAGGAGAGTCAAACTCTTTCCAGTGGATGCCTTCAAAGCCAAACTTGCCAAGGAACTTGCCCTCGCGGTTGAAGAGCTGGACACGGTGGTTGCGTGTGTCCGAAACTAGAATGTTGCCCTCGTTGCTGCAAGCCACGTCCCAGGGATAGCTAAATTGACCGTTCTTGCACCCTTTCTCGCCGAATTTCAGAATGAAAGTTCCATCGGCGTTGAAGACTTGAATACGATGGTTGTCCTTATCGGCAACGATAATTCGCCCATCATTGTCACAAGTTACCCCTGCCGGCCGATCGAACTGTCCATTTCTGGAGCCTGCAGATCCGAACTTGAGACGAAAATTCCCGTAGCAATCGAAGACTTGAATACGGTTATTGCTGCGATCAGCCACAATAATATTGCCATCTTTATCGCAACAAACGCCCCACGGGCGACAAAGTTCACCGTCCGCTTCGCCTTCTGAGCCAAAAAACCGAGCCACTGGCCCCACGCCAGAGTAATTGCGACCCTTAATAACAGCGACTTTGAACGGGGAATCATTAATGTGGCGACCGCGAATTGTTACTGAAACAACATGTTCTCCAGTCACTTGAGGACGGTAAGATACTGTGTAAGTTCCATTTTGCCGATCACTAACCTCGGCTCGGTAGTAGATCCCATCGGGACCTTGCACTAAGACGCGCAAGGGGTCACCACCGATACAGCGGTTTTCGCCTTGATGGTCTTTGGCTTGCACTATAAACATTGCGACTTTGCCGCGAATACCGCGTCTTAATCCATCCCCAGTGGCACAGGAATAGGGAGCAAAAGCGCTGCTACTGACAATCCCCAGAGAACTAATTGCCGTTTGTAATGCCTGATCGGGAGGAGTGAATAATATGCCGTCATCCTCGTGGGGTTGTAGCAGGCCACGCTTGGCCCTCAGTTCGTTTAGAGTTTCTGATAAACGGCTCTTAATAACAAGCAATTCAGGGTCCGTGCTCAGTTCTGCCGATCTCTCTGATGATTCGCAAACGCTCAACACTTTACCTAGGCTAGTTTTAAGGTCGTCAATCTGTAAATGAAGCGATTTACCTTTAATTTGGCGCACTTTCTCCACACGTCGTAAGAGCTCTCTCTCGCGCTCTTCCAGGGCAGCCATGTGTCTTCGCACCGTTTGCCGGATTTCGTTTGAAACCGTCTGTGCTCTGTATTCCACTTGCTCGGCTATCGCTTTTGAAGAGCTGACGGATTCTTCCAGTTTACAAATCTCCAGTTTGGCATCAGTGATCAACTTTCCCACGATCACTTTGGTGGATTCGACAGCCTCGCGAAGGTACTGGAAACTATGGCCTCGATGTTCGTGGAAAGTGCATTCGCTACAAACAGGAGTGTAGCAAGTCTCACAATACAGCCGTAAAAATTCATTTTCATGTTTTCCACAACGAATCAAGTCTTCAGAAGCAGTTTTGTCGGCCATCGCTGTCAGCGGCGAGACTGAAGTTACTGGGGAAGCCGTTAGAGTGCCAGTGGCACTCGTTGTTTTGCTTTGCATCATTGCGGCTTCTTCGATGAAGGAAATGATTCGATGATCCTTGGTGATTCGTACTCGTTGGTGAGCACGTACACAGTTATCACATAGATATTCACTACAGTCCTTACAGTGTGCCGTAACCATTGATCCCTCACTACAATTGCTACAATCGCGAATCACTGCTCGGATCAAGCTACTTGATTCGATGTTTCCCTGGCTCGGCACTAGCACATCGAGAATATTATGGCTGAATATGTTCGTAGGTAAACCGTCGATCCCGGCTTCTGAGAGTGGAACGTTCAGCCGACACTTTGGACATTTTAAGCGGCCGCCTTCCACCGCTAACGTAAGACAGTTCTTACAAAAAGTATGTAAACACGGGAGGACTTTTGGATCATCGATGCCGTTATGACAGGCACACTGTGGACAAGGCATCTTGTTCAGCCCAGCTAAGTTATCCAAGCCTTCGGCCATTTTAGCGTTGCAGAATAATCGCATTGAACCTGAGAAACTGGGCGCAAGCCACAGTAAGGTACTGTGTTCTTGGCGATCTATGCGATGGAATGATTTTCGTTGTTCAAGCACATGTGATCGACTCTCTATGATTCACTACTGTGTGATCATTCGCTGCGTCACTTGCATACACATACGGCTCCTTTGAGCTACGAGCGGCTTTGTTCCGTTTCAAAAACCGCCAATCACAGAGCGTTTTTCTGACTGGAAGGCGTGGCGCGAAAAGGAACTCACATGGTCATTTTCATTCTAGCGCTACTTATCTGTCAATCAAAATCCCAGTTAACATGACCACTGACCAATCAGGAGTGCGTATTTACGAAGCCTGCCGGCTGTAAATTACCCAGAACACAAGCATGTTACATCCAATTTTATGTAATTTCGAACAAAAGAGAGAGAGAGGTCCGTAACAACAAAACGTGACATGCATTGCGATCAACTTTCCTTCAACCGCGGAGGAGTCAACACGGCCTACTCATTCGAGAGTGTCAACCTCCCAGGCTTTTTAAATTCTCTTTTTTTATGAAAACCGCCTTTACTCAATGTGGGGGCAGAGGGCTGCATATTTCAAAAGAGAAACTAATTACATCTGACATCCATGATTTATCAAGCATGTCATGTCACACAAAACAAATCGCCAATACATTCGCCAATTAGTCAGAGAAAAGAGATCAAATGCTCTACAGTTGTTACATGCTCAAGATTCTGGCAAGAAGCCATGCATTTCTCGATCGCTTCCGATCTAAACAATTCTGCGGTTTCCTGTTGTTATGGGCCAATGATTGGAGCGAACAAGTTTTTGTTTTCATCCATCGCAGCCCTGAAGTTTCTTATTCCTTTGCGTAGCTATGCAAATGATCGGCATTTTCTCACCTCTTGGATACACACAGGGACTAAAAGGCGCTACTTTGACATTTTACGTGTTCCATTGATGCACTCAAGGTCATCGGGAAGCCATCATGTTGTTCGCACGTAAAACGCATTTTGACCGTGTTTACATCTCACATTTGTGACCTTTCGATATCAACGTTCAATCACTTTTTCAAACTATCGCTGCTCGAACGTATTGAAAAAGCCACACAGGTAGACAACAAGTAAACATATATGATAATAGAAATATCCTTGTAATCACTTTACCACTCTAAAAGAGATCCACTCTTTTATCCAATGAAATGCGCTCGATCAACAATTGCTGCATTATGGCATTGTTCTCGACGTGTTGTGTGTATTTTAAGCTCTTTCGGCAGTGGTTGGATATTTAACAGATACTGAACACCGGAAGTTAGGACGTGTCGTTGTAAAATCACGTCGATCATTGAGGTTATTAGATTTGGGCAACTGTTGCGATCAGAACCATTTTTTAGCTTTTCACAATAAACAAATATTACGTAGGTTAATTTTTAAGATGAAAGCAGTCGTCTAAAAGCAGTTACCTTTGATATTGAAATCAGCGTATCATACAACGTGCCGATATCAAACGGTGTTTTGGCGGAAATGCTTTCGGCGCGTTTTGTGACAGTTTTTCAGGGGATTTCTACACTTAAACCGCATTGCTGGAAAAACTAAAAAAAAATCACACCCACGCACAGCTTGCGCTAAAAAAAAAGAAAGACACAAGGTCATCTCTCATATCCGCGGCATACATGGCGAATCTTAACCTTCATATCTTGCCTTTTAATGTGTTATGCCAAAATGATAACACTTTTCCATGTTCGGAGAGAACTCCCCGCCAGACATGTTGTCAACATTCACAAAACCTTCCTTTCGTGCGCAAATTGTTAAGCAATACTAAAGAAAATAAACAATTTCTCGAATCTGCGCGCCACAAAGTGCAATGGGATTTTCTTTTCTAGATAAAACAAATAAAACCAGATAACTGTAGTAAAATCGGCTTATGTTTAATGACTACAAGAGAAACGATAATCTCGCTGTTTTCATGTTATGGTCGTTGCATGTGCAACTTTGTGCCAGATCCTTCGCCCAAAGTAAACTGTGATAAATGATCAACGAGCAAAATTGTACTAATCTAAATGAAACGGTTAGTTTAGGCAAAGACCTAAATGGCTGCCAAAAATTTCGATATTCCTTTGCGCGAGAAAAAAAAAAAGAAAAGTTGCAACCCGTGTTGGATTAATCGCCTTCGCAGCCGTTTATTGGGAGGTTATGGATTCCCAGCAGAGTTCCTGTTTATTGTTTCGTTTTTTTTACGTTTTTGTACGTTTAGCACAATTTAAAATGACAGGAAATCCAGTTTTTCTCGGTCGTGAAATAAACTAAAAGGATACAGACATGCAACGAGGTTACGATAATGACCTTTTGAACCTTAATTAAGACTGTCATTCTATATTCATAAGTTTGGTACACCGTGCCAAAAAGATGTCAGTTCTGCCTGCTTAGTGTGGACTTCTTCTTAGGAAATTTCGAAATAATTTTAAAAAAAACTCAAATGCGTCGGTAATTTAATTTTTAGCACTTTGAAAGAGGGGCAAGTCGATTTCCACCTTACACTATTTAGTCTACACACTATAAGATGGAAACTAGGAAAAAATAACAGGGTTTAAGCGAGTCTTGCACTAAACCAATTTACGAGAGTAACAGTGCCAAAACTTAACATGATTTTGCTTCATTCAGAGCAGATTCAGGTGCGGATAGAGCAAATTAAACTGCGGATCAAACACCGATCGAGACTTAGTAGGTTGTCTTCCATGGTTGGATAATTGTTTGTTTTGATTTATGGCCCAAACGAAGAAAACACAATATAAAACAAATCCATTTGTTCAAATAAGCGTCGCCCTTTGTTTTAGCGAGTGTTACTTTTTGTTTACTCACGCCCATTTCCGCTCGATAAAGCAATCCGTTCAAAATTCCCTAAGTACTCTAAATAAAGCCAGCCGTGTTTGCGTCGCTTTGGGGATTTCGCCAAAATTCACTGTGCGCTTGTTTAGACTGTTTATATCTCCCCTTGTAACATAATTTAGGAAAGTAGGCAACACAAGAATTTAATCGGTAACATGTATTTGCATTGTACAGGCCAGAGTTCGCAGTTACAAGACAACAAACACCCCCAAGAATGCCTGCATAGCTTCCGCTTTGTCCTATCTCAGATGTATCTCTCAAGAACAGGTCATCGAGGCAACCAATTTTCGGTAAACCCAGTTTCAATGTTTGCTTAAAAACCATTTAGATGCTTGTTGGTAATAAAGCGAGCTTATATTTATCTTCTCAGCTAAGGTTTTAATACCCTGCGAGCAGAGGTCCCTTCGATCTTCCTTTCTATGAAGATCAAAGGGACCTCGGCTCACAGGATAAGGTTTAAGGGTTCGTGAAACAAACAAACAAAACATCGCTCAATTTTTCATACAACACGAGGGAGAGTCAGGCGTTTAGCTATATAAGAGATCTTTCTTTACAGCTAACATCATCTCGGCGTCTGCGACGTGACGTGAATTTTTTTTCCGGGCACAAATCCAAATTGCACGGTTGCCTCTTTGGTTTAATCGAGCTGACGTTTCGGCCCCCAGATCCTCAATTTATGGGCAACGCAGAGGGTCTGTGGACAAACTGGGCCGATGTAGAAACATAATACAGTTACCAACATTTTCAACGGATACTGCAGATCGTTAGGTCATTCAATGTATCTTTGCGCCTCGAGGTTTTCCAACATGTTTTTCCTCGGACAGTAAAGTTAATTAGGGGCCCAGTTCCTGTGTGTGAATTGATTTTTGGTGTTGCGGAAAAAAGTCCGCGGGAAAACGTCGCCAAGTTTCTCAACATCCGGTCCCGAGTACTGAACACAGGAGACGAAAACAATCACAGCTGGGCGCTTGAAGGAAGCTCTAGGAACTGTTGGTTTTAGTTTAAATTACCGCTGAATGAATAT
>JAHPZR010006817.1:70000-72748 GCA_019787425.1 Platygyra sinensis | reverse complement strand
TGTGGTATGTGGTGTGGTGTTCCGACCCCTAATATTGTAATTTATTATATGTAATTTGGCTTCCTAGCCTTGTTAACTTTTTAGTTATTTTAGGAAGCCAACACCCTTTCAGTTTTAATTTTTATTTCATGTTTAATTTAAATTTCTGTTCAAGTGTAAGGGTCAATAACAGTGGTTGTTGTTGGTTGTTTGGGACTTGGAGAACTCTGGAAAACAAGATTGGTTGCAAACACTTTGTACTACGATGTAGCGGGCCTTATAACCAGGCAGGGGGGGCTTGTATGGGAGAATCTTGAGCACAGGCGTGGGAGTGGCAGAAAATACGGCAGTGAGGTCTGTACACCAGACCAAGGTCAAGATTCTCCTCCACTCAGACCAACTAATACTTGGTTAATAAGACGTGTATTTATATGGCAAACAAGAAGAAACTTAATCCATTTAATATAAACTGGTTTTGTTCTAGGTAGACATTTTTGCTGGCGAACAGCAATGTATGAGCGAATACTAAAAATCTGCCAACGTTTGCTCCCCATCGACTTTACAGTTTTTCTCATCCGGCTTCTTAGCACTTTTATACATAAATCTTTTTAGACAACAAAATCATCAATACCTCATGTATTTTAGTTGTGGCAAACTTTTTCACCATAAAATGTAAAAACTGGTCTACTTGCCATTGTAGGTGGAAAAAGTCTATATCGGGTTAATATCAATGTCGGCCAATCAAAATTGTGAATTCAGTTAGTTCCTCAGTCCTTGTTGAGATACATGCCAATATAATACTAATATGTCATTATTCATTAACTTGTCAGCTCATTCAGAAGGTCCCCGTTCCACAAGTGGACTGACCCTTCCGTCTCTGGGGTAAGCATAATGGCAATCAGGGAGAGGGTCCGATGTTACATTTAGTGACTAGAAGTATTTCTATTCCCTCTAGATGAGATGCTAGTCCATCATGCCAGTTATTCCTTAGTATTCAAACATGCTGGTACCCAATTTTGTGGGGAAGAGATGTACACCTGTACGGTTAAGCGGCCTTCACACGGCAAACTAAAGTTGGCAAACTCGTGTGTTGGCAAACTCAAGGTGATGCGTGTGAACAGCACAAAAACAGTTGGCAAAAACTGTTGGTGACAAATGAGCACTTGCCTCTAGTCTCGGCCACCTTTTTCGTGTTAGTAAAACTCGTATCTCGACGTGTGAAACGGTTGGCCCAAACATGTGTTGAGTAATGTTTCAACCATTCAAAACGAGCTCTATTCATTGTGATTCATTTGTGTGACACTTCACAAAATGGGGGATGCGAGTCAACACTTTTTAAATTTTAATATCAAAGCGGTTCACAATTGTCCGGCTGTTCGGGACGTTTCAATCTATAAGCCTACAAAAGATACTAAAAAGCAAACCAAAACAAAACGAAGGAGCGCAGGGAAACAAACTTGGTTTTGTCCCAAAACCGTTTCTAATTCTCCACCGCTTTCTGGATCCTCTCTTCTTTATCCTCTGTTTCACGGTTGTACATGATTGAAAACTGCACGTAAAAGCGGCCATGTTGGAAATGGCCCGTGTTTGTTATTTTGCCGGGGTGAAAGGAATGAGTTTTTTGCCAAACTTTGTTGAAGTTTTCCCAACTTGAGTTTGCCAACTTAAGTTTTACTACCATGTGAAGGCCGCTTTAGACTATTAAAACAGTGCCTTGCCCAAGATAAAAAAAAACACTGATCCCTGGCCAGGGCTGGCCAGCGCCAAAACCCAGCCTGCTCTCAATCCATGTCACAAATCAGGCCAGCTTATAACTAAGTCAGTAGGCAACTTTGACTGTACTGACCTTGTAACTCTCTCTAGTAGAAACAACCTTCCTTTGGTGGGTGTGGTTGCTTCCTTCTACATGTTAGCTCATTAAAGGCGCACAACGGTGACATGATTAAAAAACTGGTGAGAAACTTGAGAAAGGTGTTGAGACAACTGACGCAGCTAGTTAAAAAAGAGTAAGAACAAATTACCCATACCGTAAGTCAAATGACCACACAACACACCAAAACAGCAAACCTAGAAATTGATTAAATTACAGTTGCATGCCATTAATTCCAACTCAGTTATTCAAACTAAAAGCATTTTCATATTGCTTGTTTTAATTTGCTTTATCAAACTGGGTCGATAATGTGAATTGACCACTGTAAAGAGACTTTTGAGTGTTAGCCCTTCATAGGAGTGTTTAACCTTTCACTCCGATGAAGGGCTAACACTCAAAACATCAGTTTTTGAATCTCTTTACAGTGGCCAGTTCACATTATCAACCTAGTTGATAAAAACCAAATTATCTCATATCATAAATGAGCTCATCATATGACAGCCCAAACAATCTAGGTTTTACTTAACTTCAAACTTTCCTTCAAATCAATCTATTTGCACACATTTTACATGAATCTCCTTCAAGTTTTGGCTTTTGAACTCTTCCCCTCCCTTTCCAAATTAATTGATCCTCCTCTGCTAGGGTACAGTTTCCCTTGAAGTCTCAAACTTGCAGCAACCCTTATCAATACTTAACATTTACATGTACTTGAAACCTCTCTACATAGCCTGTGAGCATTCTCTCTTTTGCTCAAAGATCCATGAAAGAAAAAAAAGCAAACAAACAGTACAGAGGCAAGCGGCAAAACGGAGTGTAAACAAGCAGTCCAGCATCTCTTTTCACTGGTTCTTCCAACACCCACCACTACTTTAGGGCTCATGGTAAATTGTCTTTCTCTT
>JAHPZR010006817.1:0-65000 GCA_019787425.1 Platygyra sinensis | reverse complement strand
TCACTAAATGTACATGTACCCTCTCCCTGATTGCCATTATGCTTACCCCAAGACGGAAGGTGTCCACTTGTGGAACGGGACCTTCTGAATGAGCTACAAGTTAATGAATAAGACATATTATTATTATATGGCTGTATCTCACAAGGACTGAGAACTACTGAATTCACAAATTTGATTGGCCGACATTGATATTAACCCTGATATAGACCTTTTCCCCACTACAATGGCAAGTAGACCAGTTACATTTTATGGTGAAAAAGTTGCAAACTAAAATACATGATATTGATGATTTTTTTCTAAAAATAGTTATTTATAAAAGTGCTAAGAAGCCGATGAGAAAAACTGTAAAGTCGATGAGCAAACGTTGGCAGATTTTAGTTTCGCTCATACATTGCTGTTCGCCAGCAAAATGTCACCTAGAACAAACCAGTTATATTAATGGATTAAGTTTCTCTTGTTTGCCATATAATAAACGTCTTATTAACCAAGATTAGTTGGTCTGAGTGGGAGAATCTTGACCTTGGTCTGGTGTACAGACCTCACGCATATTTTCTGCACTCACGGCCTTTGCTCAAGATTCTCCCATACAGCCCCCCCTGCTTGGTTAATAAGAGCTACATGTAAGTACAAAGTGTTGAACCAATCTTGTTTCCAGAGTTCTCAGTCCAACAACACAACAACAACTTTATTGACCCTTACACTTGACAGAAATTAAATTAACAGGAAATAAAATTAAAAACTGAAAGGGTGTTGGCTTCCTAAAATAACTAAAAAGTAACAAGGCTAGGAAGCCAAATTACATATAATAAATTACAATATTAGGGTCGGAACACAAGAGGTGCAACACACACACACACAAATACACGACCACACACACACACACACACACAAAATAGCATACAACAACGAGATTTACAAGTCATAGAGAGAAGAAATTCCCTCCCTTCTGCTGACCACAAGAGGAGATGTACTGGAATATGAGGTTCTCTTTCACACGGGGGACTAGTTCCTAGGTGTGTGCTCTATCCCCCCCCCTTCTATACTTGGTTTCATCGAGTTTTGCTTTCATTGCATGGGGTTGGGTGGGTGGTGAGATCAAATTGGACTTAAGCAGCAGTAAGAGTGCCTTGTACAAGCTGACGTTTGATCTTACCCAATAAAGAATTGGTAAACTGCCGTAAAATGATTGTGATTTTTACAGTATGTATATACATACATATAGGTGCACAATCGGGTTCACTAAAGGGCTTGGTGTCCAGGTAATTTAACCGTCTGAGAGATGATCTTGTCTGTCTGGTTTGATCATAATTATGGAGGAATTTGTTTCTTATGAAGAAGTCTTGTTCAAGTTTTGCCTGACTGTGAAAACTGATTGACTTAATATTGCTGTCGATACTATTAATAAGACACCTATACAATAAGTTTGTTATTTTATAAGTCATATATTGTTTATTCTTAGTACTTTAATTTCTCCTTTCCCTTACCTAGCCTATTTTTCAGAGATTTGTAGCTATTATTGTATGATATCAACAGACAAGACCAGCACCAGTTAGTATACTCAACCAATTCATTAAAACAAGTCATATTCATAACTACAGAACAAGATCTGTCTCTAGCGACTCGTTCTATTGTTAAGTTCTCTAGAACCGATAAAATGCACGCCTTTTTCTCGGCGCCACAATTTGGAACTCTATTCCTTAATCAATCAACTACTTAAATGTTTGTCCTTTCATAAAAAGATAAGGAATTATCACTAAATTTCTTGCGGTCCTGAAGATGATTATGTCGAAGTCTCCCATCCTTATTAAGTTATTTAATACTTTAGGTTAGCCTCTTTTCGTAATCTTAATGTACTTGCTTTGTTTTATGTTTAGTTTATTTCTATTTATTGTATAGCAGTGTTTTCTCTGTTATTTAGTCCATCTACAGACAAACCTTGTATTTGTAAAATGTCTTAGATCTCCCCGCCTCGATTAGTTTATATTAAGCTATTTGCAGGGGAAACTAATGTAATTACTTGTATTTCTAATTTTTAATAAATCTTGTTTGTTTTTGTTGTTGTTGCTGTCTCATTTACCTTGGTATGAGAGTGGATGGTGCTAAAACTGTCATGTTATTACACTATAAAGTGCCATACTGGGACAATATTGTAATTCAATTTATATTATTTTTAATAACTATATTAGGCTATGACAAATATATGAAAGGCTTTGACCAATACACATGTATATAAAAGGCTATGACCAATATATGAAAGGCTATGAGAAATTATATGAAAGGCTATGACAAATATATTAATCACCATGACTAATTATATGAAAGGCTATTACAAATATATTACCGGCTATGACAATTGTACTAAGGACTTCCTTGAAAAAATATTTACGACTATGACGATACATTTATGGCTATGCCAAAAAAATATTTACGGCTATATGTGCCGACTGTATCAATGGTTACTGGAGTTAACTAAACAAAATGGCGGTGGAGGTGAGTTTATCACTGTACAGATTTCGCTCAGCTTGATGAAACAGCGAAGAAATCATGAGTGAAGAAAAAAGGCCTGCCATTTTGTCTAGTTAACTCCAGTGACCATTGATTACAGTGGGCACAATAGCCGTAAATATTATTAGGCGTAGCCGTAAATATATTCGTCATAGTCGTAAATATTTTTTCGAGGAAGTCCACTTCTGCCACCATTTTGTCTAGTTAACTCCACTGACCATTGATACAGTGGGCAACAATAGCCGGAAATGTAGTCATCATAGTCGTAAATATTTTTTTGAGGAAGTCCACCTCTGGCCACCATTTTGTCTAGTTAACTCCAGTGACCATTGATACAGTGGGCACAATAACCGTAAATATTTTTTTGGCGTAGCCGTAAATATATTCATCATATGTCGTAAATATTTTTTCGGAGAAGTCCTAATATAAGTATAATTACATGTATTTGTCATAGCCTTTCATATATTTGTAATAGCCTGTCATATATTTGTCATAGCCTTTCATATTTTGTCATAGTCGTTAATATATTTGTCATAGGCTTTCATATAATTCTCATAGCCTTTCATATATTGGTCATAGCTTTTTCATTTATTTTGTCATAGCCCAATATATTTATTAAAAATAATATAAATTGAATAACAATATTGTCCCATATGGCGCTTCATACTTATCAGATATGGTTTATTTTATGCAGGTGTGATATTACTGTAAATGTGACATTGAAGTCTGAGTTGTCACACATTATGGTGAGCACCAAGGATAAGATTAAGTTCATGGCACGGTTCACTCCAGACTTGCAGGAGAAGACACAGTTAGCTACAAGCTTTACAGGAGTGACTGGCAGGATCCCTTAACTGGTGGACCGAATTTCGAAGTAATTTTCCGACAGCAGGAAGGTATCTTAGATTCCTTTTCTTTTACATGTAATGAGGAATTCACTACTGACATGGGTTTGACTGTTTATGTGAGATTCTGTATTTCCTCAAATAATAGCCGAGGGCGATTATTTCTATTTTCGCACCAAAAGGGGGTGATTATTCGAGAGAGGCGAATTATTTGAGGGAGCAATTATTTCAAATATTTCTCACAGAAGGTCATGCCCAATATACTTTGTTGTTATTATACCAAGCAATGAAATACATGAACATTACCATAGAACAACTGTAAAAAAAACCTGGTGCTTTTGTAACCATTCAGTTGTGAAATGAAAGCTTGTTTGTTATCCAAGATATAAATTTTTAACATCAGAGGGAGGGGATAAGAAAAAGAGAAAATGGCGAGGAGGGGGGGGGTGGCAATTATTTGAGAGGAGGCGTTTATTTTAAATATTTCGGTCAAAGGGGGGCGATTATTCAAGGGAGGCAATTAATCGAGGGATAGCTATATTATTGAGGAAATACGGTACACTTAACTGTAAGTGTCAAAAGGAAAATCTCCCCCTAAATGTAGCAATGATATGCATCTGTGCCAAATCTTCCTACTGTAGTTTTATCTGGGAGTCTCCTGAATTAAACAAAAATCAAAATGTCCTAGTCTCCGGCATTGTTCACCAAATCTCCAAGGTACAAAGATGGCATTGAAAGTAAAACATTTCACACTTACTTTGGCTGATTTTGGGAATTTTTGGGAGATATTTGACAAGTTGTTGTGGTTGAAAGGGTAGAACTCAATCAGGGTTCTCCCTAAATTTTTTGGAGTAGAAGGAGAATTAAATGGAGTAGCCGGCAGAGGAATTTCCGCCATTTTGCACGTGTTGGAATACAGAGTATGTTGTCTTATATGGAGTGCTTTTCGTCGGTAACCGCTGCCTCGCAATCTGAGCCTGTTTCGTTTGCTGAACGTTCGATCGATGTCTGCAAGCAGATTCAAGCGTGGCGAAATTCTCGACGAAACTTTCAAGTTTATTCAGTCAAAAACATTTTTGGACACTTGGCTCTTTAAGGAAAACTTTATTTATTTCCGAATGTATTTACCCAAGGGAAAGCAGGCGTCGCAAATGGAAAAGTTGCCGTTGGATGCAAAACAAAGTACTTATTTACTTTTTTATTTGGATCTGAGTAGCCGGCGTGCCCAGGAACGACTAGCCGGCGATTTTCGCCGGTCGCCGGGGCTGTACGGAGATCTCTGCTCAATTTATGTACTGACCAGTTCATTTTTTCAGATTGAGAAGAGGGCAAAATTGGCAATCTTCCAATTTGATTCTTAAGTTGCCATGTCTGGAAATGGTTTTACTGAACTCGAAAGTAGCTACTGATCCAATTTAGTAATGAGGTCCGTGAAGTAGAAACCTTATATGTTTGTTGAGCTTAGAGACCTGACAGTTGCAACTTTCTGATACTAGCAAATCAGGGGATGGCTGCTAAATCCTTAAGAAATTAGACAGTGCTGTTGCTCTAATTTGGTCAAATGTCAAATCACTATATTTTGAAAGCTCTTGTAAGTGGGGCACCCTCTCATTAGGCCTGTTTTCAGGCTCTCAGTTTTTGGGGAATGAGCAAAAACAATCGGGCAAGTAAGAGAAAAGACAAGAGAGGACTAAGCTGAGGAATGACAAGAGAGCCCTCTTCTGGTATAGCAGGAGCTGTTGTACCCTCTAGTTGATTAATTTTCACAGCACTGCTAACACTCCATGGATACCCTGCTTTTTTGTCAATCAGAAAGATGGTGAGAACGGTCTGAATGTGTGATTTCAAGAAACTGAATTGTGTTTCATCTTGGATGACTGTCTTGTGAGTAATTTTGCTGATATTCAAATGCTAAGGAAGGAGAGAAGAAATTTGCCTTGTAAATCTAGCTTGTGGTTAAGACGTTTTCCCAATTCTAGACAAATGTGTAGCTTTCTTGAAGTAAAGCTATGGTTTCTCCAAAGTACAGGGCATCTGACAGAGGCGGGTGGTACGGATCCGCATAATTTGCCTACTTCCGCATCCTCCGGGCATTTTTTCCGCATAAAACTAGAAAATTACTACATATAGCAAGAAAAGCAGCTGCGCACCATCCTCTGAAGCAAAAGTAGCGAAGACATTGATCATTGTTGAAGAAGTTATTCACCCAAAACAGCGACCAAAACATTGCCTTTTCGTTCGTAAACAATTTTAAACCTCCAGGCGTTTCATGCATCTTCTGGTCATGGCCTGGGTTGTAGTTTTTTAGACTTCCAGTAATCCAGTTTTTCCTGTTCTCGTCCGATTTACATGCCTGGTTACTAAGCTTTTGGGCAGAACCGAAGAAGATAAGAGCTCGTCCATGAAAGGCCAGCAAAAGCGTCCAACATTGTCAAAATTTGGAAAAAAAAAAGGAAAAAAAGTGTTAAATGCTTGTAAGACGTTACACGAGTATTTTTATGCGTTTGAAAAAGGCCAACAGAACAAAACTTTTATTAATTTAGAAATTCCGCATAATCTGGGTCGTCATTTCTGCATAATTGTCACTCTTCTTGTTCCGCATAATAATTGCTGAAAGTTGCCGGCCATAATTTTTTTCTCATTTTTTTCCGCAGCACCCTATCAGATGGCCTGAAAAGTAAAAACCCGGATCAAGGACAAAATTTAATAATTATCCCTTGGTATCTGTGATAAAAACCGCCCACACTGAACTTTTTGATGGCCAAATAGCTTGACCCAAGGAACTAGCTTCGTTAACTGAGGAATGTTTGTATTCTGTTCCTTCAATTGCAAAAATACTTGGAGACTTTAAAAGACATATCTTGCAATAGAAATGAGCTAAACAGTGCATAAGCACATGGCAAATTACAGAGTGTCAAACTCGGCAAAGTGACATGCAGATAATAGCAGAAACCATGCACACCTATGACCTCTAAAAATTTGCTAGAGAACGTCTAATGGCTCAACTGTACTTAAAATTCCTCCAGATAACACAACATCAAGTGCCCTTCATAAACACTAGTGAAGCAAACCCGGGGGGGTACCCCGTGAAAGGTCAACAGATCGGAAAGAGAACAGCAAATGTACAAATGTCTCGGACCATAGAAGTCATTTCAACCTCAAATAATTGAGTAATTGAAAACTATTTCCTTCCATGAGAAATACATCTGTAGGGAAAGATTTCCAGCTAATTGAAAAGTTCACATTTTAATTTTGACACCTCATTAAACCAAAGGTGGGCAGAAGGGGGTATTTTAAAAGATTTTTCTTACAGGCTCTCTCTCCCTTCCTTTCCTTGTTTTAGTCCTCCCTCATCTTCTCTTACTCACCCTCTTTATTTCGCTTGTCTCCAACTACGAAGAGCCTGCAACAGGAGAACCTCTTGTTAGTGACGGTGACCTCTTTTAGAGTTAAAGTTTGAAATTCTATTTTGCTTTTATTTTAACCTCCTGTAAGCAACCACTTGACAGACAATGGAGCGGAGATTTGATAATAAGTTGTTGTAACATTTTCTCATTCCTATGTAGAAATGAGACAAATTATAAATATTTTTCTAAAATTTACTTTTCACTTGAATGAAACATTAAAATGTCTCTGCAGTTTACCTTATGCTAATGAGGGAAATGTTGACCCAATACAGTTTATTAAGTTCTTTTGATCCACCATGTGCCATAACCTGTGGTCACTTACTGGAGATTCGACTGAATGCTCTCTGCCATATTACTACAGCCGTAACAACAACTGCAGCAATGATTGTAACAACAATAAATAGTTTATTTCCATGAGAAAAAGATTGAAAATACATCAAATTGCAATGTATTTCTCCAAAGTAGGACCTAACTGATGACAGTGCATGGCAAAGAACTGTAAAGAGATTGAACCTACAATTCAAGTTTAGGTCAATCAGGTGTCCATTGGGTATTGTTGGTCATTGTGAGACCGCTTCTAGCAACACCCAGTATCTGCCAGAGCTCCAGCAGTATTCTGTTGTGAATTATCAGCAGTAATGTGTTACTGTTAGTCGCAGTTTTCAAAGTTTGGCCCATTCAAGGAAATTGTTATGGGCCTCTGTTATTTTTAGTTAATTTCTGATGGATGTGACACCAAGTAACACACTTATTCTCCTTTAGAGCACTGATTAGGTCTCTTTTTTAAAGGTATGTCGTGTTTGCTGATGCCGCCAATAAAATCAGTCGGGTTGTTTCCAATGAAATCGTGGTCAGTGTGTTGGAGCCAGTATCGGGGGTGAGTATGTAAAACTCTTTTATTATGAGGAATACATTTTTTTGGATGAAAACAGATGTCTAACAGGGATGTAGCTAAAAAACACCAAGCTGGTTCATTTACATGCCCAGTTGGCGTTTTTGGCCTTTCAAAGGTTACCCTTGAAGTCTTTGTTTTTGTGTGAAATGTTGTAGTTGACAGCAAGCCCTAGTGTTCATGACATTCAAGAAGTACAGAGAAAATATTTTTTGTTGTTCTGTTGAGTTATAAAAGCATTTAGGAGATCACGAAATGTTTTGGGAACACAAGTCACAGACAGGCATTTTCAGAGCTGTTTCAAAGTGTTCCCAAACTTTCATAAACTCATGTTTCTATAACGTAATTTGAATAAAAGTATTAAGAAAAAGTGATTTTTTACAGCTTTTAGAAAACACGTGCAAGTGAAAGAAAGGGAAACCGCTTGTTTATTTGTGATTATCAATTGAAAATGAAAATTCTCTTTGCTCGCATCATTATCAAGGGACTTGCCACGCGGACTTTGTTAAATTAGTGTCAGCTAGGTATCTGTTCATTCTGTTTCACTGTCTTACACTAAGTTTCAAGTTTCTGTTGCACTAGCCCTGTTTTAAAGTGTTTTGTAGTAGCAGGTGGGATAAAAACATTTGGTTGCAGAAAATATCCATACCCCCTCCCACAGAGGTTTGTTTTTGCAGTTTGACCCCACACCCCTCAGGAGTTTTCTGTTCCATAGGGCTTCACAGTACTTTCCCCAAAGATCACCAGTGTGAACTACCCGACAGCATTAACAAAACGCAAATGACTTGACGTCCGAAGCTGAGCTGTAAGCATGTGGGGCCCCTGCACAAAACCCCCGGTCACCCTTGCACCAGAACCCTGGGGAGATACTGCTGGCCAGCATTGGTCTTCTGTTTAACTTAAGCCTAAATTACATTTAGTCACATTTCATATGGACAAAGAATCTACGCTCATTTCAACAGGTGGAGTAGTTGTATAGGTTTGGTTACCTGAATCGATTGGAAAAGTACAATAGTGTTGATTCAATGGCATTTCAAATCCACTTGAAAGAAAACTCTATCTGTTTCCCCTCCCCTTTGTAAATTGACCTCTTTCAGAGCCCCCTGCCCATTGGAATTCCTTGACCCTCAGTGGAGGGGGTTATGGATATTTTCTGGAACCACACAATGAAATACTGAACTGTGAAGCCCAGAGATGGATTTGTTACTAGGTGGTATAAGGAAGCAAAATTAATTGCACACTGAAGCTTCCAGTACATTTTGACAGTACTAGCTGCTGCACAGTTTCATCTCAAATAAATGTCTCATCTCTGGCATTTTGTGGTACATCTCCAGATCTAAAGCTCGGCCATACATGTACAGTCAGTAGAGTTTTTTTTCACTTTAAATCTCACAAGATGCCATCAAAAATTTAACCACGTCACTGCAACATAAACAGTATTGTACATGTACATGTAAGATTCTAGGGAACTGAAGCACAGACTGACATTGAATTTCTCTTTGGGATGTATTTATCAACTTTGATTTGTTAAAAATAGTAAGTTTGAAAACTTTCCCACGTCAACTGGAGGGATATGAAAAGGCAAGAACCATAAGATTCAATACCATGATGTCTGTTGATTCAAAGATTCTTTTGCCTTTAGTTCTCCAATATCTATAGATCAATGTTAAGAGTGTTGTTTTTGTATTTTAGAGTTTGTTTTTCAATTTTTGTGATCTCAGATAACTCTTTCTATGAGGATGAGATTGCTGTAGTTGTAGATGTTCACAATTTGCTTGTTAGGATAGGATAGGCATCCTAAAATTTTTTTTAACTCTTAAACGGTGAAGTAAATGGATTTCTTTCCTTATAATTTTGTTTCACCAGCTCGCGATCCATCACACAAGAACAATACTGTTTGGACAGCCAGTACATTTAAGTGCACATTTAAAGCAAGGAACCAATGTGACTTTTTATGGGACTTTGGTGATGGATTGCCAAAACAGTACATTCAATACGTCATCAGCAAATGTCACCTACAACTACGCCAAGTAAGATCTGTCAGGATTGAAGTAATCATTAGTAGTTTAAAAATATATTTTGTTATAATTTTATTCATTATTTTGAAGTTCAGTTTGTCTTTGTAAAGCTTACTGTGTTCATTCATCCATCTTTGTGTACAGAAAGGAAAGATACAAAATTGATCTTATTGCAAAGAATGGCATTGGAAGTGAAAAAGAATCAATCACAGTGTATATTACCGATGTGCCACAGTGCTACCCTCCAGAAATTGACATACTTGGAGTCTCCAGCAGCAATGTTAGTTTGAAATTTCATGTGACTGCACTACTCATCTAAGCATAATAACATGCCACTAGATACATGTAAATTATAGGCAAAACTGTGTCTTTCAGTGACATGCAAACTCAGGTCAATCAACAGTAAAGCAGTAAAAGATTTTTCAGTTATCTTGACAGGAGAACAGATGTGGTTTAATCCTCATAAGTTAATTTAAGGTATATCACCACATAACCAATTCAGGACTAAAAAAAGTACTGTCCTGCCGTCTGTGACAAGTAGACTCTCCTTCTGGGGGCAAATACCGTTTTGTTCTCACTTGCGCGATGGGCAAGAGATCAGGCAAGTTGTCTGCCAACTAAACAACAACAACTAATTTATTCAAACTAAAAGGATGTTGGCTTCCTAAAATCATTAAATGAGCAGACTACGACTTGCCAGGGTACGGTGTATGTAATATCTGAGAGCAACTTGTCCTAAGGGCTTTAGCCTGCGAGCAGACTCACCTTTGAGTCATGTGCGCAAGCAACAAAGAGAAAAGCCATGTGGCGGAGAGGAGTCTGGTGAAGGGGTGCCAAGAAAGTGAGCGTGCCTTGATCTCTGCAACTTTTTCACTTCTGCTTCTCCTGAGCGAAGTGAAATGCTATTGGGCGAAAAGCAGGAAATGTGAGAAAACTGTCAATCTATTATATTTGACGAGGTCCGATTAGATCCCCAGGGAGTCAGTAATTAACCGCACATTCTCACAATAAAACTGCGTGTCCACATTTGGAGTCAGAGGAAGAGTTGAGTGTGGGCTTTGCTGATGTTTTAACAAGTTTTCAGCCTGTATCTGATCAAATTTCAAACTAGCTATAGAGGGAACAGGAAATAGCAGTTGAAAGTAGGTTAATGAATCAAGACGTACATATACTTGCCATGCTGCTGACTGTGTGTATAAACGAGCAATGAAACAACATGAAGCTATTTGCCCATTTATCAGCAAAGACCAGATTGCCAAAGCAAGATCACTTGGAATCAAGTGTGTGTCCTTGTGAGACTTTGACCATTGTTCTTTGGCAAGACTGTTTTAGAAATGGATATCATGCCTGCATTTTGTTATGAAAAAGATTTACAATTTACCCAAGAAATCTGAGCTGCCAAAGTTCATACTTCCGGTGAAAATTAATTGACAAATTTTTCTCTGCGGTTTCTGCAGAAATAAAAAAAATTGCAGAGATCAGAGCAGGCTCACTTTCTTGTCTGGCAGCTTCGCCGCTCAATTTTGCGCGCACTTGTGTTCCAACTTGAGCCTGCTCAATAAGGGCTTTCACCATGTTCAGTTTTCATGGCTGGTCATTTCATAATGTCTTTGTTATCGCATACACCCCTTTATGGTTCCCATTCCTTACTGCTTCTTCAGCTTTCCTTGTGAGCGGATTTGCCCATTCCCTCTTGTCTGTTCTCAAGCTTCTCTTTACTTGCTTGTCCTTCTCATTGTATTCTGTTTTCCTTCTTTCTCTGATTCAGTCTGATCTTGTCTCTCAACCTTCTTCAATTTCTTCTTTCATCAATTTGTTCCAACTTTGCACTTAATCCAAGAATAGGGACAAATGGAGAACATTGCCCCCCCTAATTCCCAGCCCTATCCCCCACTCTGGGGCAAGGAACTAAGCCACAATTGTCCTAAGGGTAAGCTGGAATCCAAGTTTTTTTCAAGCCCTTAATCATTAACTTAAGTTTTGTTAAATGCTTATTAACATTGAATATTACAGGTAAACAGATCCAAAGAGATCCGATTAGAAGCTGATGTCACTTTAACCTGCAGTGAGGACAGGGAAATTCTGTACTTCCTGGACAGTAAGATTACTGTTACTAGTAATTTTCCAGAAAAAAATAGTTTGGAAGTAGTGGTGTGCAGTCTGTTTGATAATAATGTGATGCCAGTTTGGTTTGGTCAGTAAGTGAAATTGCTAATAAAGGGACCTTTGGATTGAACTACAAGGTTAGCATGGAATGTTTTACAAGTGCAATTCTCAAACCAGTGATCTTTCTAGAGAACTTGCCCTAGTCTTAAGGGGGGAGAAACTTAACTACAAGTCTGTTGCTAAGGAAATCTGAAAACCTCCTTTTTTGGCTCCTGAAGTCCAGTGGGTGTCAAAGTTTACCGTGTTTGTTCGATTCACGTTTCCTTTAAATGTTTTGAGCCATGTCCATGTTTGGTATGTCACGTGACTACAATAGAAAACGTCTATATTATAGATCTTTAAGAGGCTTACAGCCTCTTAAAGATCTATAATTTTCGAAATATTGTACATTTCCTCAAACGCATACTACAAGTTGTAGATAATGCCATGTTTTGGCAAAATGTATTGTTATATTTCGAAAACGATCCACTCGCTCCGAGTTTTTAGACATTTTCTATTGTGGTCACGTGACATACCAAATATGGGCTGGCTTGAAACATTTAAAGGAAACGTGAATCGAACAAACACGGTAAACTTTGATGCCCACTGGACTTCAGGAGCCAAAAAAGGAGGTTTGAGATTTCCTCAGCAACAGACTTGTAGCTAAGTTTCTCTCCCCGAAATGTTGGTTGTAGGTTGGGAGGGTGGCTCATGGAGTGAAACAAGCATGTGTCATGATAATATGAAGCCCGCAAACTAGGATTGAAACATTCTTGTTTTTGATCTCATACTCCCACTCACAACTAACTTCCCCTAATAGGATTGTTCTTGTATACAGGTATTCTGTCCATATAATATGTAGCCAGAGAGTTTCCTATTTGAAGGTGCTTAGTACATTGTGTTATCAGAAGCCCATCACTAGGAGCATGTAACTCCCATACTAAGCCTATGTCACAGTGTTTTTACAAACTGGTCTATTTTTAGGCTTTGGTTACCATGAAATAAGTCAGCCCTGGTCTACATGAGCGTGCATTGGTGAGGGAAAAAATTGCATCCTGAGGAGGACATGCCAACTTAATCCTCTGGTGAAATTATGACATCAGTTAATAATAAGCCTGTGCTCGTGATTGGTCACTGAGGTTTCTGCAGAGGTCTGAATTCATGTTTAATTCAAACTAAAAATAGATCAGTCTGTGAAAATATCATGACAGGAATATGGGGTAGTTACACATTCCCAGTGATGGGTCTTGGTATTAATGAGACGGATTTTGTGTCAAATGATATTGAGACTTTAATTAAATGCCTTTAATCAACTTTCAGATAAAACGTACATCAGGAGGAACCAAAGTCATGCTAGAAGGAGTCAGCTTCACAGAACAAGTTCTTATTATCCCTCCTTGTATGTTGGATTATGGGAAGTACTTCTTTCAGCTTAAGGTATATTAACATAATGCATTTTACAGTAAGGAAGCATAAACCAATGGTGGTCTCATGGTTAGTGTGCTTGACTCCAGATTGAACAGTTCAGGTTCTAGCACTGGCCAGGGAAATTGCATTGTACTCTTGGACAAGAGACTTTATTCTCGCAGTGACTCTTTCTGCCCAGGTGTACAAGTGGGCACCGGCAAATTTAGTACTGGGGAAACCTTGTGATGGAGCACTATAGCATCCCATCAGGGGGGGGGGGGGGGGTATAGAAATATTCCTTTGTGCTACAGAGACCAGGATAAGCTCGTGCCTGATGGGCCACCTGACTCGTATGCAGACTTTTTACTGTACCTACACTTGAACCGTAAAACAGTTTCAAGACATTTTTTGGTATATAAAATTGTACATTTTGTGGTGACTGTATTTAAAATAATATAGATAATAAGGCCAATTTATAATAAAGTTTCCATATAATGCATGCTCTGATTGGCTGACACAGCGTGCTTTATCAGAGAACAGAGTACAGGTTGATGACATTAAGCTGGCTTCAAATTTTTGCTTTGGAATTGTGACAAATTTGGCCCAAATTAAACATTATTTTGTTAAAACTATTTGTCAGCAGTAAATAAAATGGCTTGAGAAGACCATTGTTGACAACACTAGTGTAGAAACTGTATGAAAATAACAAGTTTTGCGAGATTCCAGCAAAACATGTAGCAACACAAACAAACTTTCAAACCTAATAAATTCTTCGTTAAAAGACATTAAAATATAAGCTTAAGCTTATTAGGCAGGAATTATACTTAAGGAGTAAACCAATGACACAGAATACTTCTTGAGCTGTCTCTGTTATGATGAGAAGCTTTATTTTTGTTAAAAAATGCTTGAACACTTGGTTGCAGTGTAGTGATGTCCCTTGTTGAAGGGCTCCGGTCATCTCAGTGAAGTTAACCTCAACAATTTCATAACATCGCTCACCCGACGGATAATCACTTGAAAGCTTGCTCCTGTGCTTGGAGTTGAAAAAGTGGGAGAAGCCTAGTCTTTCCAACTTTGACGCTAGTTCGGACAATCTTGTTAATATAGCAGAGCCCTCATTCTATGGTCGCTATTTAAATTAATGTTCAAAGTTAGATCAAGTGACACTCCTGACTGTAAAATTTACACAAATTGCCATTTAAATGCCAGTGTAGAAATTTGCTTTATACATGTAGTTCCTGGTTAGTGCTTCAAACCACTGTTAAACAGCAGACTCTAGGGTAGGGGATGCTAGTCCATCACAAGGCTACCCCTGCATTACGTTCACCAGTACCCACCCATTTCTACATGTGTAACTTGGTGGAGAGAGGCATTGTGAGAGTAAAATGTCTTGCCCAAGAACAGGACACAATGAAAGGTCTGGCCAGGACTTACCACGACACTTTAGCGCTCCCACATGCCTTATGTACCTTAAATAATATACAAGAGGAGATTGGCTGTTCCCATGAACCTAACATCCAATGCCCCAACAGCGTGATATTCTATATGCTTTTCATCCTGGAAAACAGTCCTTTTTAGGCATCAACTACTGTTTGCTTGCGGCCAGAAATTACATTTATATTTCGGCAAAAAATGAAGACCCCTTCTGTTTCAATTCCTACCTCACATTTCTAAAGATCAAGCTCGGGACAGACAAAAAGAAGATTCAAGACCTTGTTATTCTTTAGAGCACTCTCTTTTGTTGTTGTTGTTGTTGTTGTTGTTTCGATGACCGTAGTTCGTGGCTTTTGTATAATGTAGTGTTAGTGTCATAAGTAACGTAGACATGATTGTTTGTTGAGTTTTGTTTTTAAGTAATGGTGTAAGTAGAGGCTGTATTCCTTCTATTGTTATTGTAAGCAATGTCAGTATCGTAGGTATAAGTTCGTGTAGTAGGTAGCATTGATATTAAAAAAAAATGAACCCAATATTTTTTTTATCAAACTGAGCTAATAAGAGTGACTCTCGACTTCCTCCAGGTGGAGGTAAATGGCACTGCCTTATCAGATGAGAAGGAGTTTTTGCTTGAAGTTGTGAAGACCCCACTGGTGGCAGTTATTGATGGTGGAACAACAAAGGTTGTTGGCCGTAAAAACAAGGAAATCACAATGGACGCATCTTCTTCTCACGACCCAGATTTCCCAGATCAGGGACATCAGATTAGGTAGGTAAAAAATCTTTCTCTCTAATTTTCCTGCAAGATACATAAGAAGGGTAAGCGTGTGTCCAGTGGAAGTGGCCCACAGATTCCAGATATTCCCTAGAGGTTCCAGCTTTTTCCAGGACATTTTGATGGAACATTATAACCACTTTTTATAAGGTGTTGCCAAAAAAACTGCTCAATTATTGGAGAAGACATTATAATGTTTGTGACACTTTATGATGACCTGCTAAAATCACTCTCAATTTTAGCCATAGGTAGTTATATGTAAAAAAGTATTGAATTTTGATAAGCAGGATAAGATGCAGTTTTTGGCAAAGTGTAAAACAATTGATGTACACTTGTACATGGGGTTTAGAAACGCCTTAAATTATCCAACGGTTGATAAACCCAATCAGGGCATGAACCCAGCATGCCTTGTCCCGTACTGTCTTTAGTCCACAACTGTAACCATTGGACAACCTCACTTCCCTGCCAAGAGACATACAAGAGCAGTAATTAGAGGCTGTGAGAGAGCGCCCAACATAGGTTTGGTGGGATACGGGATGGGGGTAAAAATGGAGGCGGGATATATGGGATGACAGAAATTTTATTGACTAGTGGGATGTCAGTCTTTGGAAAAAGTGGGATCAGCTTGTTTTGAAAGACAAGTTGGGGGATGGTTTTAAAATTAAAGGCAGGATACTGGATGGACGAACAGAAAATCACGTTAGAGACATTGCGCAGAGAACTGTGACTCTAGCCAGGCGGGATTGAGATAAACATTCTGACTAGGGTGGTATGGCAGGACTGAGGCAAAAAGAGTGGCAGGATGCAGGATTGAAAAAGCCTATGTTGGACCCTCTGTGAGAGGGTGGGTAAGGTGATTCTGTTTTGCAGTATGGCATCACTCTGCCGTTTCTTTCAAAACAGGTTTCAATGGACTTGTCATCCAGTAGGACACAAGAACATGTCTTGCTTCAATGACTCGAAAGCATCTGGAATAAGACAAAACCAAAGTGTTCTGACGTTTCAAATGGACTGGCTATTAAGTCACGACACATTCGAATTTGCAGTTACTGTGTCAAAGGATTCTCGAAAATTTACTGCACTGCAGATTCTCTATGTGGACTTCAAAAAATCACACTTGTGAGTTAAAAGTCAAGTTTGTTATACGGTAACAATGTTTGTAGCAAGCCAATGTCAAGAGGTGTTGATCATGTGCTTAAATGTTAGGTGGCGACTCTACATGTAATAAATATCATTTGAGCAGTGCCATGTGGGAGGAATGCTGTTTGAAAAATTCTGAACATTTATTTTTTCTGGGTCTTGCAGTATTATGTGTTATATGTTCTTGAGATTTGTTGCAATCTGCAATCTGCATTACTACTCCTGAATTCTTGCTAAGTTATCATGTTAAATTCTAGCAAAACCTTCTGCTCTCCTACCATTGCCAGCCAATGTAGGTAATCAATAAACTACTGGGACAGTTCTAAAGGAGCAAGTCCCCCAATGATTTACAATTAAGTTCAAATGTTTTGTCTTGAAATAGCTAATAGAGTTGTTTGTTTTCCAGGTTGTCTGCTAACTGTCCCCAGTGTGATAAGGGACTTATAAATCCAAGTGTTCCTCTAGTCATCACAGGCTTGTGTTTTACGTGTCCTTTGGACAACACGAATATCACATACACATGGGAAATCTTTCATGTAGTTGTTGGTGACTCTAATTTGATTGCAAAGGAGGAGTGTAAACCTGCTCCAGAAGACAGTGATCAGAACAGCGGTATGCTAAATTCTGATGTTAGCAGTACTAGCAAGCCACCGCCTACAACACAGCCCTTAAAATCTCACACAACTCATACACAGTTGATTGTTGGTAGGGCAGTCAAAAGACCAACTAATCGCCCGGTAACCACTCGAACCATCAAGGCAACCAATCCAGCAAACTTGCGGGTACAATTTGCCAGTGGCAGCATCTGTAGAGATTCTGATCATATCTTGGGGCCTACCTCAGGGCCATCTTCAAAGTCGTCTACCAAGAGAAGGCATCCAGGAAGCGGCAGTGGCAGTGGTGGTTCAGGGAGTGGGGGTGGTCATGGCAGAGGTAGAGGTAGTGGTAGCGGTGGTAGTAGTGCATTTGCAACAGGAAGGGGAACCGGAACAGGAAGTGGTACTGGAAGAGGAAGTGGAACTGGAAGTGGAACTGGAAGTGGAACTGGAAGTGGAAGTGGAAGTGGAAGTGGGAGTGGAAGTGGAAGTGGAAGTGGAAGTGGAAGTGGAAGTGGAAGTGGAAGTGGAAGTGGAAGTGGGAGTGGAAGAGGAAGTGGAAGAGGAAGTGGAACTGGCTGTGATTTAGTGACTAATCCAGATTGTTTTGGAGGTGGAAAAAGAAATAGTAGCATGGTCTCGACAACTACGTCACAACAGAATTTCACTACTAGGGCTCCAGTGACTGATGTCAGTGGTAATGAGTATAATGAGTTGGACGATCTTTATAGCCCGAGGTATACGCCACGATCGGCAAGGCATTCCGGCAGTATCATCACACTTAAACGTAACAAACTGAATCTCCTAGAGACGTATACAGCTACAGGCCTCAAAAGCCAGAACTTTGTGTTACTTGACAAGTACAAGTATTTCGTAGGAGGTCGTACATACATGGTGGCATTTAAGGTATCTGATAGTACAACTGGACAGAAGGGAAAAGCAACTGTCTACTTCAACACGAGTGACATTCCAGGATGTGGAGTATGTAGAGTAACACCTTCTGCTGGAGTTGCTATGGAGACCACTTTTCAGTTGACATGTTCAAAGTGGAGAGCTGTGGTAAGACTTTAGCAAGCATTTCCTCAAGAATCTCATATTAACATACGTGTACCTCTTGCTAACCGAGATCAAGGTCGGAGGCGAGCATGGCCTATAGGTAGGGCGCTGGACTTGTAATCCAGAGGTCCTGGGTTCAAATCCTCCTCCCTGCCACTAGATGGATTTTTCTTTGGTGGCACTGAATTCAACTCCTCCATGCTGTGTACATAGCCAACTGGTCAGCCTCCCACCAGTTGGGATTCTTAACTTGTTACATTTAATTTGTATCATATTTGTTTGTTACGTGCATTCAATCATATTCACATGGAATTTGCACAATATAAATGTTTATAATTATTATTAGTATATACACACTCAGTGATCTTGGTGTTTTAAGCAATCTGATTGGTTCGCTATCTCTGGCTAATGAGCATTATTCACCCCCTACTGAGTGAATAATGCATAAGCCAAACAAAAATAAAGCATACTTTTGATTCACACTGATTTGAACGGTGGCTAAGGACCATTATTCTAGACTGTCACGAGGTTTTTTCAAATATTAACTATAGATTTTCCATGTTCAAAGATTCTGTAAATAGTTTCGCGAAATTCGCGCATGCTTTTACCGCTTGCACGTTTTCCACGCATGAATTGGGTGGTCAATTAAATCGATTTTTAATGGTTTCCTTCTGAAAATGTTGTTGAGATCACTTCCTGTGTATATACTAAAACAATTATTCTTCTCAATCTCGGTGAATAGTGGCAGAATATTTACCTCCCTGCTTCGCGGCTCGGTAAATATTCTGCCTCTATTCACCTCGATTTCAAAGAATAATTGTTAATTGTACTGTAAGTTACGGACCAAAGTTCTTTTACCCCTTTGATTTGTGGCCCAAGTGAGAAGCACACAAACCATGAATCAAAGAGAAAAGAGAAGAGGACTCATAACTTACAGTGCAGATTGAGAACACAAGACTAGTAAGGTATTTGTCATACACTATCTCTAGTGTGTGTCTGAAGGGTTCCTGGAAATGATTTGTATTCATGCAGGACAGCTTTGAGGTGGCCAAACACAGTTTCCGCACGTGTTTTTGCTAATGCAATTCAGCGTGCGCACAAGTATTGCATAAAAAACAAACATGGCATCAATACAGCGATCATAAATTATTTTGTTTGCTTAATGTCCGCTGTACTATGTTTCTTCATGCAAATAAACACAATGTATTGATGGTGTTACTTTTTTATTACAAAGGCATATTAGAAAAGGTAATGATTTAAAGAACCTAGCTCAGCTTTTTTTGGCTTGCTAAAAGAACTCAATTAAATGCAGTGCATATGTAGTAAGTCGAAAAAATTGCGATTGAGTGAAAAATTGACTTCTCAAACATACACCTATTTCTCGAGAACCACTCATTAGAATTTCACAAAATTTGACACAAAAATACTTTAGGAAATAAGTAACTGGAGGAATGAAAAAATTGAACTTTAACAAAGGATATTCAAGATAATTAAAGACCTGTTTGTTAAATTATTATTAAAATAGTGCTAACTTGTGAGTATTGTTACAAGCTTGTTGCATGCAAATTATAAAGAAAATCTAATGACTAGATTTTCTGCAAATAAACAAAACCAATTTTAAACACCTGTTTATATTTAATCATGTTGCCATGACAATGGCACATATGTCAGCTTAATTATCAAAACCTGAAAGTTTGTGTTGTTAACTTGCTTGTGGCCACTTTTGGCAACCAAAGGATCAAGGGTTTTAGAGAAAAACGTAAATGAAACAGAGGCATCAAAAACTGTGTTCAGTCACCTTAAATCACTGACGCTCATCAGAAGCCAGATGCAGTCATTTTGCTATCGTTAGCACATTTAAAAGGAGTATGAAACATTATTAAAGGTTCAAATCTCAGGCATCTGTTGAACAAGGGCAGAATTAAGCATGCAAGGATCGACGAAGGCCAGATGCCATTTTACCAGAGTGAGATAGGGCACTGGGTTTGAAGTCTTGAAGTTCCTGCCGCAAACTCTTGAACAATTCTTCTCAACCTCATTAATAATTCATCAAGTTAAAACAAAGAGAATCACAACCGTGAAGGAGGTTTCGATATCCGGTCTTAACTAGCATAGACTTAAACGATTTTACTTCTCCATTTACTCCTTGGTTTTTGTTTCGATTGAGAAAATATATCTAACACTCGAGACAGTGTTCCATCAGCTACCGAAACACCTGGGATTTCGTCAAAAATACTCCGCTGTGCGTCATATTTTCAACTCTCTTTTCAGTGTTAAGATCCCGGGGGGGGGGGGGGGGGGGGTACTCCCTTATATGGGCTATATAGGTATGTGCGGCCCCAAAGGGTATGGTTTTTCAGCCGTGTTGGTCATAAAAAGGGTACCGAATTTAGCTGATTCTGGTCATAAATAGGGTATAGTTTTTGTACTCTTGCCTTAATATGGGTATATTTTTAAGAAGAAGCCACCTTTTCATCATTATCAAAAGGAAAATCAACAGAAGCCCTTCACAAATTATGTTTACGGTAATTTAAAATTGGTCTGAACTACGGAACTAATTAAAATGCAGGTCTGAAACAGGATTTTGATGTCAGGGTCGGGTTATAAATTGAGTTTCGAACCCCCCGGGGTTAAGATATCCCGATGAAGCACTGTCTCTTGTGTTTGATATATTACATCAAGTTTAAACAAAGGTAATCAGGACCATGACGATGCCCAGATATCTGATCTTAATTAACATCAAATTTGACGATTTCAACTCTCCAATTTCTCCTTAGTTTTCAGTTAGTTTCCATTGAGACGACATATCAAACATTCAAGACAGTGTTTGAACATATTAAATTTTCTGAACAACTTGAACTTTGTCAAAAATACTCCGCTGTGCATTGTATTTTAAACTTTCTTCTCGGCTTTTAGAAATTTGTTGAAACATGGTCTTTAGTATATGATATATTACTTCTCAAATTATAATTCTTCCTTTATTGGGATTTGTCCTTGGTAGCCCTGCATCCCTGGGCCTGCATCTAACTCTTGGACCACTGTTTGTAGCAACTGCATGGCAAGCCTCCTTGTACCTGGAATTCTTATCAATACATTTCTGTTCAGTTTGCAGGTGGTTTTTTGGTTATTTACAGTGTCCAATATTTAACAATTATTGGACAAGATTGAGCAAAATATCATGATTTGTCAGTGGTGAGCAGATCAATCATTTGCCGAAGACAAAGGCTGAGGCAAATAATTCATCTGCAAGACAAGGGCAAATTGCGATATTTTGTGATTATCGAGTTCAATAATTGATCACCAAGTTTGTTTTCATATTTTAATCACTTCCTGGCAGCTCAGGGAAGCGATTTGCCATTTTACTCTCAAGAACTTGGTGCCAATTACGCATGAGCAGAATATTATTTACAGCAAAATGCGCATGAGCAGACCATTATTTGTAGGCAGTCATTTTCAGGTCACGTGAACCCTTGGTCTGAGTGAACTTATCGGTCCATTTGATGCAACATGATTTCTTGGATTGTTAAAGTGCCACCATGACCAAAAAAATCGTTTCCTTTTTCCTTCAGATTTTTAAAACGGGTTTGCTTAACACTTAACTGGCAGAGTTTTGAGCTTTGAGTTTTATCCAAAGGCTTTTTATTTTGAGTGTAAGTTTTGGATTTCACGGTCCACCATTACTCACATTCAAAACTGACCGATTAGACCTCAGAGAGTTAGATCTAGAGAAAATGACGTCATTTACTCACTAGCTTAAAATTTCAGCGTGTAAATGCAATTTATTATACAAGCAAAACACAGGTTTAAAAGTCTGAAAGCCCAAAACTCCTGTGCTGCATATTAATTCAGCCGAGTCGTTGACGTCAATATTTCTCCTCGACCCAGCTCTCTCAAGATTTTAAAGTTATTAAAGGCGGACAAATAAGTAAGAAAATTCCAGTTAAAATAAACAGGTGTCTTTTTACAATCAGAACTTACCACCATTTTCGTTGATACGCAACTTTGGAAAACAAAACACCTGTGGAAACGTTTCCAAAATTTCCGTCAGTCTTGCGTGTTATCAACAGATCAGATCGAAATCCACCAATCACAGCCCACTAGCATGACGTAAAGAAGGTCTGAAGGTCACACTAGTGGCTGTGATTGGTGGGTTTCGATCCAATCTGTCGATAACACGCAAGACTAACGGAAATTTTGGAAACGTTTCTGCGGGTGCTTTGTTTTCGAAAGTTGCGTATCAACGGAAACGGTGGTAACACTTTGATCAGTTAGTGTTTAGTTAACATAGTTTTGAAATCCAAAGAAAAAAAAGAATTGTTTTTTGGTCGTAGTAGCACTTTACCCAAGCTATTAGGTTGATTTCCATGTGTGAATCTTTTTACAGGGTTTGGGACTTCTAACCTACCACATCAGCTACAGCACTGATAGTGATAATGGTGATGAAAAAATCTTGATCTACTCCGGATACAGATCTGTAGTTCCATTTGTATTGCCACCTGGTTTGGCCTCTGTTGATCACACAGGTTTGTAATCTGCTTTCCTACCACATGACTTTATCTGAATGTGGTATTAAGAATCCGGACATGGGTTTTTGGTTTGGCAATATGATCATCAACGTTATCAAAAGTGGTGTTGTAATGCAGGTGAGAACTGAACCTTTTAATGTGTACTTGGCAATGACTGAATGGCATTATTACTCTGTATTCTTGTTGTAGTTCAAATTTATGTGACAGTATTCAGTGGAGAAGGAACTAAGCAAAGACTTCAGAGACCATTAAGAGTAAAAGTGATACCTCAGTCGGCTAGACAAGGAGTCTCCATGGAAGAAGTGCTGTAAGTTTAAAGTGCACCTAACCCCAAAAACTTTTTTCGCTAAAACAAGAAAGCTTATTTTGTGGAGTAATTAGCCGCTAAAATTTTTCAATTTGGTTAAATCTTTGATTTTCTACGGTTCGTCAAAGTACGTGAAATTGCCGCCATTTTGGTCCACGACCGAGTTTAACGGAGAATGGGTCGAGGGCCGGATGTGACGTCAAATCGAGAACATGATGATTCTGAGATTCGCATATTTACTTGTTTCCGTGGGAAAGGCTGGAAAAGTTGTTCGAAAAAATGCTAGCCAGGTGCGCTATAGTGTGATGTAGCAACACAACCAGCTTACAGGAGGTACTACGCTTCATGCCATACCGTTTTATGGAGAGATGTCCTGAAGAGAAGAAACATACAAAGTGATGGCTCGGTTCGTGCAAAGTGATAGCCGTCTAAGAGTTCGGTGATCTGTTCCATAAAGTATTTCAAACCAGATGATCTCGATCGATGCCTGGTTTTTCAGAGAGAGGAGGGGATTTTGCTAACTCAGTGACTTAATCGAGACGAATTTGGAATAACCGTCCATCAATTCATGCAGCCGTTGTTGCATCTGATCTGAGAAACAACAGCATTCAGTTGGCACAGCCGACAGATAGTTTTGTATTTGCCCACTACTAATCTTAAAACTCCATTTCTGAAGCCATACAGATTTAATTCCTGGATATTCAGTAACACACTTTAAGGTAACATCAGCACCAATATCTTCAAGAACAAGATCACTCTTCTTTGAGTCTTGACAACCTTCTAACTCACTTTGATATAATAACAACAACAATAACGTTCGCTGATGTTTTGAAGGGAATCAACGCTACAATTTCCACACTCGCAGGAAAAGAACACAAACATTGTGTCATGGGATAATCATTTTGGTCTACATTGAACGAATGAAGTTAAAATAATTTGAGAAAGTTAACGGACTTGACTTTTATTTATACGAAAGTATGTTAATGCAAGATCGAAGAATGCTCGAATTTAGTAAATATATGCACCATACGCTACAGTCTCTTTGACTTCTACAAATCATTGCCATTGGGTCTGTCCATCAGAGCTCGTGCGAGTTCTTTGTCAGCATCCACCTCATTTGTCTATCCATTCTTCGTTGGCCAGAGAGTTGTCAGCATATAAATCAGCTCGGCCGTCATCATTTAACTATTCACTTTGCTTTGTTGACAAGTGCGAGTCGTCATTCTCTTCAGCGATATAATAAATTTCGGAGTCTTCTGAGTCAAAGCTCATTTCAGAATCTGATGAAGTAGAAGATGTTGATAAAAACAGAAATCTGTCGACCGTGGAGCCCCCAGCGAAAAACTTGTGCAGCAAAAAGACTTCTACGCTCACACAGAGTAAAAGGCCCGACTGGTACAACCGAAGCTTTCGTTCTCGAAGTGACATCACGGCTATACTCTCCCCAGAGTCCTTATGCTCGGTCGTAAACCATACGAAACTCGGTTTCAAGAGGGCACAGAAATTCGAGGATTTAACCAAATCGAAAAATTTTTCCGGCTAATTACTTCACAAAATAAGCTTTATTGTTTTAGTGAAAAAAAATTTTGGGGGTTAGGTGCACTTTAATGTGCAATTAACACAATTTATTTTCTGGTTAGCCCTATTAGAGGGCAGATAACTAAATCTTGCTCTGTAATTGGCTACGTGGGTGGGAAAAAAGGCAATATCCTACCCGCTCGGGATTACCTGCTGGGTAAGTAAATGGTGAGTATTGGCAAGGTATCCCATGGTATATACTGCTTCTTTAATATCATGCATTTAACAGACAAAGGGTTGGCATCTATATCAAATGGTATGACTAAGACTAACAAACAACCCTAATTAAGAAATGGAGAACGTGCAGTGTGTAACCATCGACCCTAGCTCCCAAGAGCATCCATGACATGATGGCTGCACGCTGCACGCTTACCATATCTTTTTCAACATTGAGACCTTTGACATCTTTCCTATTGGATAGATTAGTAGTTATTGAATCTCATCCTACATATGTGAAGTCTACTGAGTGTAGATGATACTTCGCTTTCCATATGGGGGAGCAGGGATGGCGAAGTGGTAAGAGCGCTGGCCTCGCACCAATGTGTCGCAGGATTCCCAGACCCAGCATCATATGTGGGTTGAGTTTGTTGTTGGTTCTCTACCTTGCTCCGAGAGGTATTTCTCCGGGTACTCCGGTTTTCCCTCTCCTCAAAAACCAACAATTCGATCTGGATTATTGTCAAGCACTTTATCATGAGCCTCTGGCTCGGGTGATCGTGCAAGCACTCCCTGTGTTTGACATTAAATTGGCATTTACATTTTTTTTACATAGCTATATGACCAAATGCTTTTTCATTAGGTTGAATAAAACAGTTGGAAAGTACCTGTCAGTGTTGCAAGAGGCTGGGGACGAACAAGGAGTCAGGCATTTTGTAACAGCATTGGCAAATTCTCTAAACAGGTAAACCAATATGTCACATAGCATTACATCTACCTTGTCCTATTTGGGGTGATGCTCGATATACCAAGTCAATATATGCACTATTGTCTCGTTCTTTTGTGTGAAGTCTATTGTGTTATTGTGTAAGGGATAGGAGTCATTGTTGTGTTCTTTGTGACGTAACTCGAGACTTGCTATTCACTTGGTATATTGTGCACCAGCCCCTATTTGGAGGTATTTCTGATTTTTGTCACATTTGTAAAAAAACGTTTATTAGACCACTGTGATGCCAGTCACCGAGGAACTTTGGTCCTGTAACAAGCGGTTGACGCCACTCTTTTGCTGTGTTTCAGGCTTAGTTCTGTGAAGAATGTGAGCTCCAAATTTCACCTGAGAATACAGATAAGACAGAGCTTGCTGTTGCTCATTAAAGATCTTGCTGTGAATGACAAGGTAAGGAAAATAATGAGTCGCTACTAGGCAAACCTTAGTGAGAACAGCAACTTTCCAATCCCACACGAACCTTCAAGGCAAATCGAAAATGGAGTTGGGAGTTATTGATATGTTAGCAGATGTCCGACTGTGGATGAATAGCTTTACATCCATAGACCGTTTGCATAAGTGGCGCCTAAATTTGAATAACAATACTTGGTACATCCTTAGCCTCACATTCATGTTTCAAGACAAAGGAATTTTCACATGAATGTGAGGCTAAGGATGTACCAAGTATTGTTATTCAAATTTAGACGCCATTTATGCAAAGGGTCTATTGAAGCTAGTCTCACTGTACATGAAGAAATCTTCACAACTTTGTTGGCTGGTCACCAGCCTCAGTCTACCAGGACAGTGTTTTTAAATCTGTTTTTCTCTTTTTGTCGAATAAATTTACAAGTAATTCATTGTCCATTCTATTTTCAGAATTCAGCCTTTCAAACATGTTTAGCTCTGCAAGCACTGACTGCAAGACCAGATGAGGTATTTGAGTGTACTGTGCTTGTTCACCAGGACCTTGGCTTAGCCCCATCACCCTCCCACTGACTTAAAGTGCCCCTTCCCTGTAATAAAACAATAATCATAGTCATAATCATAATCATAATCCTTAAAATTATATAGTGCAAATTCCATATGCATGATCATATGTGCTTCACACGAAAATAAAGATTAAAAAAACCTAATGTGATAAAAAATTAAAAGCTCGGGTAAAAGGTAGGTTTTAAGATTACATTTAAAACTAGATAAGGAGTGAAGGCCAGTGATGTTACTCAGTAGGTCATTGGTGCAGCATGGAGAATGCCCTCTTTCCATGTGTGGGTAACATCTTACTACTAGGGACGTTAGCAGAAGTTGGAAGTATTCCTTACTCGCTAGTGCGGCCCTTACTTGGTAGTGCCCCTTACTTGGTAGTGCCCCTTACTTGGTAGTGCCCCTTACTTGGTAGTGCCCCTTACTTGAGATCGCAAGGAACAATAATGTTTGGGTATAACTGGAATCGTGAGTCAGTGCCTCCAGGGCTCGAGACTAACGGTAGCCAACTAGCCACAGACTAGTAAAAATTCCATTTTGGCTAGTGGTTTTTGCGCTTCACTAGCCATTTTGGCTAGTGAAAAATATGTGAGCACTCTGGAGCACTGGAGGCCCAGAGGAAACCAATTAAAAGAAGTTAATTTCAAATTTGTCACAAAACGAATTAAGTCAAAGCGTGCAGAATTTAACACACTGGCTATAACATATATCAATTCAAGGCTGTGCTCTAGCAGTGCATTTTCGCCCAGCTTCCGTCTTCGGGCAACAAGAAGAACATATACCTAGTCAGCCGGCCAGGCGACGTCTTTTTTAAGATTTAACTTAGAGATGAAAACAGTCTCACAATAATTTGTCTTTCCCTTTTTGATTTCCTGTTTTGCATGGACGTTAACAAGGCAAAATGGCTCGATTCAGAATGTTTAAATCCATCTGTTTAATACTGGCCGTCCTGGCCGCTTGCAGTGATACAGACAGCAGTTTCCTTGTATACTTCGTATAGCATCAACAACAAGTCTTCTTAGTTCTTGTGGTTATTTATACCGAGCATTAAAAAAGTTCTTGTGGCTTGTATAATGTACATGAAAAGTCCCTAATTGAAGGAGAATGTGAACTAAATTATCAGAAGCATAGAGGGCAAAGAGGGAAGAAGGACGTAATTTTTCTACATATATCAACCATTTTAACTCAAAAAACATGTAAATTTTGTCTTTCTTTGTGGACGTTTGACAACAGTATTACAAAACATTACATGTGAATCACCCTAGCCTACAAGGTTGGGTGTCCGAAGGGCTCGCTAGAATTTTTCTAAGGGCATAGCCTTGATCACACATAATTTATTGGCCTAGACAAGAACTTTAATTTACTAAAATGCGAAAGAATGATTGCCTTTTTTGTTTGTTTTTTCCCTTAGGGCGCGCAGCATCTGTAGGTCTCAGGCTTTGAAAAAAAAATAAAAATCGCAGTTGTTTGAAATTTGAATGATGCCTATATAATATTGATGCTTATGTTTGCAACTTGTAAATAAAGTTAAGATGGAACGAATTATTGTGTTCACGAGAAATCGTGAATCGGCATTTTGAAAGAAAGGAATGTTTTTCGACGGTGAGTTGTAAAGTTCTGTGAGAATTTCTCACTAAAGCGAAAACTTCCGTTTTCGCTGTTGTGTGACGCCTATAATTATAGCATCTATGCCTATGGTTGCAACGTATAGAGTTAAGGTGGAACAAATTATTTTGTTTGCGAAAATCGTGAATCGGTGTTTTGAAAGCAAAGAATTTTTTTTGGCGCGCCAGTTCCGAAGTTTTGATGGCGGTTCTGTGAGAATCAAGGGCGCGAAAACTTTGTACTTCCCAGTTGTTCATTCAAAGCATACTGCAAGTTACACAGTCAGCCTAGCATTTGCTTGACTTGATGCGATGATGGATATTAGAGAATCTGGCTAGTGGAAAATTTGTTTTGGCTAGTGAATCAAACCTGTCACTAGCCACTGGGCTAGCAAGCTGAAAAGTTAGTCTCGGGCCCTGGCCTCTTTAGGGCAATGCTTCCTCAGACCACATTCCATATGTTTTTGAAATATGTGGCTGTACCCGGCCATGTATTGATCTCCTGTTACGAAGGGTTTCACTTTACTGAAGGCTGATTGTAACAGAGCAGTTTTCGACCGAGTATCATAAAGCCGAAACAAAGCAAATAACCTAGCAATTAGATTACTCAGCCAATCTCAAACCATTATAAAAACCAAATCGAAAGTAATTTCCTAATTACTTTCAACACTAACTTGAAAACCGCTTTAAAACAAGATTTTGTTTTATTCAAACCGATATGCCATCATTTTTAGCTCGTGAATTGCAATAGCAAGTTATGAGTTGTAGTGCGTGAGGAGACTAGGCAAATGATATTCAAATGAGCAAAGCAATTCTGCTGACCAGTATATTAAGCCTGTGAAATCGCTGCATGATTCAATAGTGCGGGCGCACATAACGCTTTACACATTATGAAAATGCGAGTGTTTCACTAAAAATGGAAACTTTTTTTCCAATTTAAAGCTTACTGAGAGTAGTGTCGAAACAGCATCTCGCCTACTGCAGCGCCTTGGTGAAGTGATGCAGACGGCACACAGAAGAATGCGTTCCAATAAAAAAGAAGACAGATTTTTACTTAGTCAGGATTTCATTGAAGCAATGACAAGAGTTACATCCAACCTGATCGAAGCTTATTCAATGATCATTGACAGGTACACCCATATGCCCCAGTATCAACGTATAAATTCTCCTAAGCATTTTCCATACATTTCTTGTTAGACTACTGAAAGAATTCTAATCTTGATCATTGCTTGTTTTCATATGGCCTGTGCCATGGTGACTTGAAGGATCATGAAAATGAAAACATTTTTGTTTTTGTCTATTGTTTTTTTTGTAAATTAAGACGTTTACTTTGTTTATGTAGGAATGCAAGGATGTTTGGCAGACAAGACACTGAGGGGAATGTTCTTCTCAGGGCAACGGAAGCTGCTGAGAAGCTCATTAAGGTTAGCAGTTGCCCTTTAGGTTTTATGAACCGTCAGACTGGTTAACTCACGGCAAAAAGCACTTAAAAAGCGTATCTCGGTAATATATTTCTTCACCACTGCTCAAATATTGACTGAAATCTGAAGGACTGTTTCATGTTAACATCCTGTGAAACACAACCATTCACTAACCTTACTTCACCATGTGTTGAGGGAAATCACTTTTGGATTCCTGGCGTTATCAGGAACAGCGAAAAGTCAGCAAAGTGTAGCAGCAATAAAGTTCTTGTTTGTTGATTGACCCTTTTCAGTTTTCCTTGTTAAGGTTTCGAGATGTTTCTTTTCCTAATAGTATTTCCTTTTTTTTAGTGGAATGCTCCAATAAATGGCCAGATATGAATGATTAGATTATAAATTATTTGGGGGTGGAGTTCTTATCGGAAGCAATATTGCATTTAAAACACTGATGTTTTGATATATATCTCAAAGTGAAGTTGCATATTGCAGATTTTAGTAGCCTGAGTCTGATGGTGGGGCTTTTCTACAATCTCAGAAAAAAACTTTGAGACGTGAAGTAAGTTCTCCCCTTCCTCCACTTACAATGTTAGTAATCAGGTGATTTTTGTCTCTGTTGAAAAAAAAAACGCGACATTTTCCAACATTGATTTTTGGGGAGGGGGATACGTAATCCAGCCAAGTGTTCCAATTTTGTCCGGGATTGTAGTTATGTCATAATGCAAGCTACTGTATGCTTAATAAAATAGGTTTTTGTTTTCAGGCCAAGTTATCTGTACAAGTTCTCGGAGAGGCGCCCCTTATTCTAACCACACCTAACATCTGGGTGAATGCAACACAGTTGACTTCTATCAGCAATTCACTTTTCTCTCTCGGTGATATCGAGTTTCACATGCCCACAAACCTTGAGAAGCAGCTCGACACTGTATCTGATGGGAAAGAAGAGAATTGCTATGGAACCATGATGACCGTTTATAAGGAGAATCCCTTCTTCAGTGACATGGTGGGAATCTGAAAGGAATGGCTTGTCTTTTAACATTTTTTGGCCATACGTTTCAAACATTTAATCAAGCAAACCATTAAACTTTTAAGAGAGGTTTCAATGTCGATTTATGGTGGGTCGAAACAGTTTCAAGCTTTTTCCAAGACGTAGATTTGTATGATACCATTATTGTTGCATCACTTGTTTAACAGAAGTGGTATGCATCCTTCAAAGCGTAGCTGTGACAAACTGGCGGGAAATTGTTGGCAGCCTCCTTTTAGATGAAAGCTATCGGCTTCCACTATTTCTCTAGACATTTCATTCCGTGATGTAACTACCCCGTCGACGAAAGAATGTTGATACCAGTGTAGTTTTACTTGGTTTAACGTAAAGTTTTTTTGTTCGTTAGCTCTGGTAGAATTCATTTAGTAAATTGAACTCAAAGAATCTTCCTATGCTATCCATGATTTTGAACTTGATCTCTTACGAACCGCATACATTTTCATTTTTTTTTTTTTCAGCATCACACCAAAGTTGGTAGCTTGAGTATCAGTAACTGCCATGGAGAAGATATAGAAGTGCGAAATCTGAGCAGTAGTATTATCATCTCAATACCTCACGTAAAGCAGAAGGTAACGATGTTGTTATAGTCATTAATTGAACTTTCGACAAAGCCGAAATTACTTTCCAGCATTTGTACCACCTTCGGTACTGTTTCAATTCTCAGTTGGGGGCGGGTTGGGGGGGGGGGGGGGGGTGGAATGAAAAGAACTAGAATACCCTTGGGTGAGAGGCCGAAACAAAGAAACCTCCAGTTGGATGGATATCAATGTTTTCTGGGACACTAATATTGAAGTGGTTGTTCCTTCTTTTTTATCAGCTCGAACAGTTTACAGAGGAATACTTGTTACACTGGAACCAGGAAAATAATCATGTTATCAACCAAACAGGAAAGATGATAAGACAGGTGTTGCACATTCATTTTAAACAACTGTCCACTTTGGCGCCTGGATTTGTTGTCAAACTGATTCTCACCAGGTATGTTGTGATCGTTATCTCGCTATTCTTTAATCAACAGACAAATGATTGATTCCTTGCTTTACATCTTGTTTTTATAGCACTACCAAAACGGACTCAACCTTAGAGAAACGCATTGAGTACTCAGAGACGAGTTCAGGGAAAGCCATTGATCTGTACCTGAACCATGAACAGCTAACAAATGGTAACTTGAAGATAATGTCCAGAGCTTCACAGTTCGCAGTTAAAAAGTATTTTTCTCCTGTGTGAAGCTAGTGTAATGCTGTCGTAATGTTCTTATTTAAAGGGGCTCAGTCACGGTTAAACGGTTTGAAAAGTTTAGCAAAACTTTTCAAATTCGTTGCTCGCAATCCGTGCCAATCTTCTCCATCCTTAACCATTCTTGTTCCTTTATGGTTTATTATTATCTCTTTGATGTTTTTCTATCTTTATAAAGTGTTATTTTCAGGTTTCCTTCAATTTAACGGTAATTTTGTCGATGCTCAAAATAACTCAAAATACCGTGACTGAGTCAAGGGATCTTTCGCTGTCTTCGCATTTTAAAAGATGCTTTATGCTCACGTTTATTTTTTGAAGTTTCCTTGAATTGTTGTTTTAAAGGGGCTGCGTCACGGCATTTTGACTTATTTTGACCATCGACAAAATTACGTTGAAAGTGAAGGAAACCTAAAAATCATAATTTACAAAGTTGGTAAAACACCAAAGAGATAATAATAAACCATAAAGGAACCAGGATGAAGAAGATTGACACGGATTAAAAACAACGAAATTGAAAAATTTAGGCTAAAACTTTTCAAACCGTTTAACCGTAACCGTAGCTCCTTTAACTTGCTTACGGTTATTTGCTAACTTTACGCCAGCTTTACGCCAACTTTACGTATGGTAGCGTCAATATCGTCTGGGACTCGGATGCTTTTTCCGAGGTCTCCATAAATTCAATATCATGTTGTTGTTATTTCATCTTTAATATACTGACTTCTAAGTTGTAGCGTAAAGTTGGATGACCGACCATCTTTAAGCAGATTTTAGCCAACTTTCCGTTAATCTGTATTTTCATGCCGTGGTTAGCATACCAGTGTTGAGGCATATTTTTATTTGTTTTAGCTTCAGGGTCAGTGAATGTGAAAGTGGTATTGGAAGACACGGCATTTTACCGTATTAAGTCGGTAGGAAACATTATTTTTAATCAGTTTTGAATAGTGCAGGATTGCGCTATGCAGACCACAGCTGGTCCCACCAATCTCATTCCTCTCTTCTGAGAATTGTGATTGTTGATATTAGAACCGTGAAGTCGTTTGGTTTTGTGCCCTGCCATCGGTTTCGTGCGGACTAGTATTTTTTTGAGGAAGGGAGTTGGGACGAACGGGGGAGGGTGGTAAAAAAAAGTCTGTACATGCGATTTAGAGCTACCATAAATTTTCGAAATTTTAAGGTGGCTCTGAACCGCATGTACAGAATTTTTTTAAACGTTGCTAAAGTTGCATCTTATCCTGCTTATCAAAATTCTATAATAAGGAAAAAATTTCACCGTGCCGTTTTTGAAATATAAGCTCTTAAAGCTGAAATTAAGGGTGTTTTTAGCAGGTTATTGTGTTGTTATGGTAACCTATTGTGTCACGAAAATAATACCAACGTGTTCACCAGTGATTGCGCAGTATTTTGATTCCATGATTGTAGCATCAATTGATAAAGAGTGGTTATAATGACAGTGCTGGAAACTGTTTTGAGCCACCTTAAACCCTACTGGCAATTCAAAATTTAAATAATGAAAAAGAAAAAAAAACGAAATGAATCCTGGTAGTTGTAGTCAGATGACGGCAACGAGCAAATCTGCTATTGGTTTGGTTTTGAAAACCCCTCTTAAGTAGACCAATTCGCGTTTCCGTTGACTTAGATAAAGAAAGGCCCCAGTTTAAGGTACTCGCTGAGTGTCCACTGGAAGGGCTGTTTTTACTGGAACACAAAGATCAGGGATTGGTCAACTGACGGATGTGAAGTGATGGACCAGAGCACAGATGAAGTGATATTCTGCAGGTAAACGCTAGCAATGTAATAAGTGATTTCTGCTAAGCACTCCCTGTAAGAATACAAAAACCAGCTGCTCGAGTTCAGGCTTTGGGTGTTGCTTTCCTTGCTAAGACTATGGGTGACTCTCCCAGATCACTCTCAGGTTTATCTTGCGCGCTCGGGATTACGCGCTACGTCTTGCGAGAAATATTTGTTCTTTAGCCCATATAATAAATCTTTTGTTGACCAAGCTCGTTCCATAAATACGCCAATTTGGCCAACATCCAGCCATCTTGACCTCACAGTTAGTCAGTAAGTTAACCATATGTTATACTGGTGATTGTCGTGTAATTTGCGCCAATTCTTTTGTTTGCTTTTCTTCTCTGCAGGTGCAACCATCTAACAGCATTCAGCGGTGCGTTTGTGTACCCACCCAACTCACTGACAATTCAGGACGTCATAGACGCTGACAAGTGAGTTTGGTACCGATAGTTAATTGTATCCTCTGCGCATGTTCTGTGGGTGGCCAGGCAGTGCTCGAAAAGATCTTGGGGTGCTGTAGTTCGCCTGAGGCATTGATTCCTGTTGTGAGCAGTACTTTGATTGGGCTTGCTGCTGGTTGTTTTCTTTCATCTTGCGTCGACGGTTTCCCCGTTTTCTTCCCCTCTGAAAATTAAACATTTCCAAACTGATGTCCACTCGATCTAGACGAAGGACCTACATGAAAGCCATTTACAGCCGATGTGGATTTGCTCTGTAGATATGGTTATTTTCACAGAGGGTTGGGAATTGCATTTTGAGGGGAGGGGCGTGTGGTTGACTGGGAGTTTCTTCAAGGTTTGTGCATCTCGGAAAGTTAAAGCCTAGATTTTTGTTTAAGTTCGTCGTTTGTAATCCGTGTTAAACTTTTCCATCCTTTAAGTCCGGTTTTCACTAGCGATGGAGTCGTAGTCGGAGTCGTAATCAGAAGCGTTGAGCGATACAATCTAGTGAAAATAAAACCTACGGAGTCGGAAGCAGAACACTGATTCTGCTTATGACTCCGTCGCTTATGATCAAGTGAAAAACTGCATTGTCGGAGTCGCAGATTTCCGTTTCGTAAACGGTCGATGCCATTTTCGCGACACTTAGAAATATTTTTTAACTGTGAACGAATTTTCTCTACTAAATTAAAGAAAAAGGAAAAATTGCAAGCAACCACCTACTATCGAACCCGAAATGTCTGTTTCCTGACATCCCTCTTACACCACTACACTACCAGGTTGATCCGCCAAATCTCCCCAAAATTTTATTATAAAACCTGACATTCTTAAACGTTAATAATAGAGTTGCTCCAAGCATCAAATAAGAGCTAACCGCAAGCAAACCAGTGTGAATATGAACAATTAAGCATTTGGTGAGCGCATGTTACTCCATCAACAAATTATAACCAGTTTCTACCTTGTCCGGGCCTAAACTAAAGCAGATATGGCATCGTTCATTCTGAAAGACTTGGTTACCAATGATGACATCGACCGTTTACGAAACTGAAATCAGCGTCGGAGTCGCAAGCAGAAGCGGAAGAATAAACCAGTGACAATGTTCGATTCTGGGCCTTGCGATTGGTTGGTTCTTGCGCTTTTGCTTCCGACTCCGCAACCTAGTTTTCACTAGATCGTAAGCGACGGAGTCGTAAACGGAATTGGCAGAAATGAAAACATTCTGATTCTTCCGACTCCGATTCCGTCGAGCTTATGACTCCACTTACGACTCTGATTTTCGATTTTCACTAGGTCATAAGCTCTCTTATGACTCCGACTCCGACTACGACTCCGTCGCTAGTGAAAACCAGCCTTAATCATCCTTGTTCCTTTACGGTTCATTCTTATCTCTTTGGTATTTTTCTGTCTTAGTAAACTAATATTTTCAGGTATCCTTAAACTTAAAGGTAATTTTATACGTGTCCAAATTACCATGGCTAAGCTCTCCGCCTTTAGAATCTCCTTCACGTTTCCTTTCTTCTATACAACGTGTTTCTCATCCAACAGGGTTAAGGACAGTCCTGTGACATTGGCTCTTGTTATTAGCATCGTGGCGCTCTATTTTGTGCTTCTTGGCTTCTGTGTTCGAGCAGACAAGCATGACAAGAAGAAGCTGGGAGTTGTTTACCTCAGTGAAAACGTGACCAGTGCCATCTGTCACAGGTAATGCACGGTGATGCTATTTGTGTCGGACTAAATATCGCCCGACACATGCTCGCCCAATGGTTAGTGGACTGGATTCAGATCACGCAGTCCTTGGTCGTGGCCCTGGCAGGAGTCAATAAGTTGTTTTCTTGAGCAATACACTTCACACTCACAGTGCCTCTCTTCACACAGGTGTACAAATGCGTACCGGCGAATTTAATGCGTAGGTCACCCTGCGATGGACTAACATCCAATTCAGGGGGGAAGTGAAAATGCTCCTAGTGGCCTAATGCTGCGAAAACTGGACATTGGCACATTCCTGACAGGCGTTAATTTTGAACACAGTCTTAACCTGTTATTGGCCCTCTTTCCTCACGTTGTTACGAGAGGCTGCCTTGATAATCATTGCCAACTATTTGATTTCAGGTTTCAAATTACTGTGCAGACTGGACACTGGTTTGGATCAGGAACATCTGCTAATGTAAGTAATTACAACGCTATGATCTCAGTGTGTTAATGAAAGTGGTTTAACTAGTGGCTGGAAAGTTGCTGTGTTTCATCAATTGATTCGCAAACGCTTTTTGGTCGCTAGTTGGATTCCCCGGGTGCTTTACAGGCAAGCAGTAATGACGAAAATGTCAATGAACGGCCACGTCAAAGATCTTTGTCGACAACATTCCCGAAAACCAGTACACTTCTTAACACGGCGGCTATGTAATGTGTTAAGGTCAGTTTCCGTATAGAATAGAAGGTGTTGTAGCGCCAAAGTGCGACTGAAAAGGTTGCCTTCAACATTTATTCCATTCGAAGAGATGTTAGTCCAGTTCCTCATTTTCTATCGGCGCTATAAAAGGGTTGGAGGTAGATGAGAGAGTCTAAGGTAACTTTTATGTGCATGCTCAAAACGAACCAATCAGCAGGCAGCATTTGCTTTCTCCTTTGGTTCCGCAAGAATAAGTCTTTTCTAAACAAGCTGTTGGTTCTCTTTAAGATTTATATTACACTCCATGGTGACGACTGGGTGTCAGATCCTATTGAGTTGAAGTCGCCCACAGGCAAACCTCTGTTCGAGAGAAGTTCGTGTGATGTGTTTGTTCATCGCACAGAATGGAAATATCCTTGTCGCGGCGTAGGAGGACAATCAGACCTTGAACGGTGAGACCTTTTGTTGCCTATTTTATTCCTCAAATTGCTTGTATAAAGGTAAAGAAGTCCTTGGCTTTATAAGGTTTGACTGAAGCGTTTTAAAAAACCTCCCTTGTATCACTGCGGCTTTAAAGCGGCTTTAAAGAGGCTTTAGAGAAAAATAAAGGTGATTTTTTAAATTTTGCGCTCGCTTGATTACTTTTGAAATAATAAAGGCGGTGTCATTGTTGGATCACTTTTGCTCTAGTTTCTAACAAGTGAGAAAAACAGAATCCTTGCTGGATCGCGCCTGCTTTAGTTTTGAAATTTCGCAAGCGAAAGATCTTTCTCTTTGGTTCTAAGTCCTGGAGGGAAATGTGTCTTCAAATAATTCGCTGTTTTGATTGTCTTGTGTGAAACTAGTGGCTTATTTCGAATAGAATTTCAATGCTGAATTTTAATTAGGGTTATTTCTAATACTGGAAATACCGAAAATTGTTGAAGCTTCAGATTTGTAAGTTAAAAGTGGTAAAATTAAAAAACTTCTTCTTGTCGCGTGAATGTTGTAGAAACTTCAATGAGTATACTGCAAACTGACTTTACATTATTGTTTCTATTTCAGTTTACCTGGAAAGGGTTTTGGTAATATCTCCAAAATCCACATCTGGCACGACAACTCAGGGGATCACCCTAGCTGGTTCCTGGAACATGTTAAAGTCAAAAATGTGAACAATGGTTCAAAATGGTAAGGACAGACTCCAGACTCCAGGGCCGGGTTGTTCAAAGCCCGATTAAGCTAACCCAGGGTTAGCGGGAATTTTGATTTGAGTTTTGTAACTTTTTGGTGAGGTGTTCTGTTGACATTATTTGCCCTTCAGTTTTGAGCTGTAGTAATCTCAAACTACACCAAACATTAGAGATGAAAAACGTTTTTAAACAAGAAAAAAATAATGCTTGAGTTAACGGTTAACCCTGGGTTAGCGTTAACCGGCTTTCGAACAACCCGGCCCAGAACTCAATTATTAACTTGGCGTATTAACTTTATTACGGGAGTGGAATTTTGTGGTCGTTCTTTAATGACGTCATTTTTGTCGTCTTGCAATTGAAATTCAGCTGATGGAAGCAAAGATGTTACTTAGATGTACTATTTAGGCCCCGTCCACACTAAGCGGCCGGAGAAATTTTAAAACGCAGCTTTATTTCTCCGGTTAGGACTACCGTCCACACTAATCCGTCACGAAAACACAGCTTTATTTCTACGGTTAGGTCTACCGTCCACACTGATCTTTTGACACTCCTCAAACCGGAGGAATTTGAAATCGACAGCTTTCTCGTTTTCGTGTGAACGGAAACATTTTAGAAACGGAGCTTTTCACAAACGATGACGTTACGATAATCACGTGATTTACATGTCCAAGTTTTCTTCAAATTATACACAAATCTAAACTAACCGCTGACAGGAGCCCATTACTAGGAGCGTGCAACTCCCATATTACGCCAATGCAACGGCATTTTTACAGACCAGTCTATTTTTAGATATTTGTCCCACGAAATAGGCCAGTTTCAGTCTACACGAGCACGCTTCGGTATGGATAAAGGACTGGTCGAAAAGTACAGGGGGGTTGAGCCGGAGCATTTCAAAATGTGGTGGTTAGAAAAACACATGACCCACCCCTTCCATTTGGTACAAAACTAGGTGACCCACCCCTAAATGAAGGTTGAAAATCACATGACCCACCCCCTATAAGACAAGACATTTTTGGTTGCATAATCCAACAAAATCACATTTTGTGGTGTTATTTAGGTTTTAAATTTATTTCTTAACAATAATACAAAATCATGCAAAAATAATAGTTTTCCATTACTCATGACTGTAAACTCTAAGAAAACTTGACGTTTTACTTTTCACACTAAGCCTCAAGGCATGTAGAGCAGTGATCCATCTAGAAAACGGTTGTGGTGAGTCCTGGGACTAATATAGCCAGACAACTCCCAGATCTTTGTGCATGTGTCCCGTACCCTTGGGGACAAATAGCATGTAGACACAATATCATAGCAACTCTTCGGCCTTCGCAGCTTGATTAAAAATATATCACCACTGTTTGTGTTATATTTTTAATCATGTAGACACAAGTTGGCCATTTGGTGTTCTTGAATACCAGTTTGTCAACCGCGTACAGTATTTTCAATATTTCTGTCCTGCGACTCCTTGCTCAATCTGTTAGCTTTTGTACAGACTCTACAATACATAAATTGTCATCTCTATTGTACACCAGCCAAGTGCACTTTTGCAAATACGGCTTAAAAACGTTTTTGTCCTTTGGAACTGAAAGTAGTTAAAAAAACAATAAAAGCAAGTGACACACTTAAACAGCAACCACAGTCTGCCAATTGCCTTACGCGTAGTGTGGAGCTGGGACTTAAGTAAAGGGGTGCTTTGCACCCGTCTTGGCAGTAAAGGGCAGACTACATAGGGCTCTTAGTCCTATTTCTGCCTGTCGGCTATGCCATGCTAATGAGGTCTAATAAGGCAGAAACAGCTGTCCATGGCTGCCACTGCCTGGGTGATATGGCTGTGCCCATGCTGACCGTGGTTGGTGTTTGAGTGTGTCACTTGCTTTTTTTGTTTGAAAGGAGTTACCTTTGTCGTCGATTGTGTCAAATGTGTGTCAGTTCCTATAAAAAAAAGCAGGATGACCCACCCCTAAGGGTAGCTGAAAATTCAGCGACCCACCCTCACCAAGGGTTCAAAAACTGATGATCCACCCCTCTCTGCTCCGGCCCATCCCCTCCCCCCAATACTTTTTGACCAGTCCCTAAAACAATGCGACCTCACGTGAACATTTCGATATCTTGTTGACATGTCAACATTAGTCCGTGCTTGTGATTGCAATCGGTCACTGAGGTTCCTGTGGGGATCTGAATTCGAGATAAATTCAAACTGAATAGATTGGCCTGTGAAAACGCCGTGACAGGAATATGGGGTTGTTGCAGACTCGTAGTGATTGTTGCGTTTTAAAATCCCCCCCCCCCCTCCCCCGTACTGATACGTTTTCATAGTGTAACCTCCATTTTCGAGTTTCTCTGGCGTAATGCAAACAAGGCCCTAACCAGGGAGAGAGAAAGCAACTAAATCGATCTCTACTTCATGGTCGATCGATGCATTCAGATTTAGGGACGCCTGTATTACATACATGGCAACTTGTTGGCTGAGCTGACTTAAAAATAATTTGTGAATATTGCTTTCACTTTTTGCCGGCTGCAGTTTCTTAAGGATACAGATGCTATCAATTTGTTTGCGAGGCTGTGTTTCTTTATTGAAGAACTTCTAACAATGAGGAGCCTAGGAAACGTTGAGCAACCAACACATAGATTGCCTCTTCTGATTATTTAAACAAAAGAGCTTTAAAAATAGATTACTTCATAGAAAGTGCGACGTACGGATTTTTATTCACAAGTTGCAAAGTTTTGTAACGGTTTGAATAAAAATCCGTACAAAGCACTTTCTATGCTGTAATTTGTTTATTGTACATATAGCGAGAATTAAACATATCCTTTAAATCAGTTTTATTTTTCCCCGATGACATAAGCTTACATACAGAACAGCAAAAAATTTAAGACTGATGTAAATGACCGAACGTAATAAAAAACAAATTCGCTTTCCCGTCCAGCAGCAAGCGGACAAAGAGCCTACACATATACGGGGAATCGTATTAAAACACACAAGTGTGAAATCTTTTCGCTAGTCCATGACGACGCTTCGCGCTGTGCAAAGACAAATTCGGACTCTGTTGACTTACGCTGTGTGTAGAAATGTTCCTCCTTGAATGTTCGCCCTTGAAACAGAGATAAGACTTGCTGAGGTGACTGTTGGATGAAGCTGAAGTGCTAATGATCAGGATGTTGGATGTATTCCGCTGCTGTTTCCGAAAGTCAACTAAAACGGGAAGCCGAAGCCATGTTTCAAAACACAAACTGCAAGCGGGCGCTGATTTCGAGACCGCGCTTCTGGGAAGCCATTTGAGTGTTTTGCTCTGATTGGCTAAGCCTTTCTACTCTGGGCGATGATTGGTTATATTCTCACATGTGAAGAATGCTATACGCGAAATAAATTCAATATCTTTATACTGAAATTGAATCACAATCGTAGTGAGCCTTTGAGGAAACAGAAACTGTTTTAACGGTCATAAATGCAAGTGCGGCCGTAACACTACTTGAACAGAGACCTGAAAAAATTCAGGCTCTGAGCGGGATTCGAACCCTAAATTTTTTCAGGTCTCTGTTCAAGTAGTGTTACGGCCGCACCAGCATTTATGACCGTTATCACTCAATTGCTACTATGGGACAAATTACTTTCATCTTTACTGTACTTGGGCCAAGTGTAAACGTCCCCACATAAAGGGCTAACCCATATACGACCGCTCTCATGTGGCTTTGATAGCTCAGTTGGGAGAGCACTGCACCGGCATCGCAGAGGTCTTGGGTTCGAATCCCGCTCAGAGCCTGAATTTTTTCAGGTCTCTGTTCAAGTAGTGTTACGGCCGCACTTGCATTTATGACCGTTATCACTCAGTTGCTACTATGGGACAAATTACTTTCAGAAACTGTTTTCTTTTTGTCTAGGAAACAATAGGTTGAAGACCGAACTTGTTTTGGTAGGGGTGGAAAACTGGAGTTTTTTTTGTTGGTAACCAGAAGCTGATGACTGATTAAAATGAAACATTTGTTAATGGTTTGATTCTTCAACAGGTTTTTCAACTGCAACAGGTGGCTGGCTGTTGATCAAGAAGACGGAAAGGTATAAGTGCTACTTGTAATAAATAAATAAAAAAAATACTTGTAATAACTGATTAGTACAGAGCAGTTTTTAATTGAGTGCCGTAGAGCCGAAACCAGAGTAATTCCTGGCCAATCACAGAGGGCGCAAACAATCCTGTGAACCAATCAAAACTCGAAGTAAATACATGTAGCTGACGCAAAAAGCGTGGGAAAACGTTGCGAGCGAGCCACGATTAGTTTTGATAAGTTTACTTCTGATTGGATGACAAAGTGGCGCGAGTTTTTTTTAGCCAATCATTTTAGCATAGTAACGCAATACCAAAGCAAATGCGAATTTCGACATTCAAGTGAAAACCCTTTCCATCAGCCGAGCATACTGGGGATTATAGATTTTTCAATTGTTTTACAAGAGCAGTGATACATTATCATAACTATCAAAGTAATAAATGCAGATGCGTTGATACACGTATTATGCTAATCATGTCCTCCAGGTTGAATGCGAGTTTAAGGAAACCTCAAAACACTCCAGCAGTTTGAAAAAGGTAAGTGATTCTGGTTATTCAGTTTCAAAACAAGAACCCATTCAGAAGAAAATGAAAACTTTATCTTCGAGAAATTCTTGAGCTTAGAGTTTTGGTCAGCGAAATTGCAAAGCAACATGACGTCACCTCATTGCACTATACTAGCACGTGATTGTAATTTGTTTGATTTGGTTACAAGCACTGTTGGTTAACATCAGACCTGCAGTGTATTCAAGAGTACAGATACTTTGTCCGACGTTTTCTTGGCAAGTTTCCTGCCTTTCAGAATAGTAGTCTTGAAAAGATTCTTGAACAACCTGCGTGGAAGTCATCTTAACTATCAAACCACTTAACGTGTTGTTGTACACCGTTAGTGTCGAAAATGCAGCAAATTCAGTATCTGTGTATATATTGACCCTCGTTTTGCTATTTCATTTTTCTTTTTTTATCCTTTATTTTTCCTTTCAGAGCTTTTCTCAACACTTCTCAAAGAGCATTCTGGACTATCACCTGTGGTTTTCACTTTTTGGACGGCCGTCCTACAGCAGGTTCTCACGTGCACAGGTGAAAAAAACGATTCCTCAAGTAAACAAAATGCAAACCTCTTTGTTATTAGCATATCATGAGTAGTGCTTTATCGTGTACCAACTGGATTACAACTACAGATGCCAAAGTTTGAATCACTTTGCAGGGCATGACAAACTGTATCACAAGAAATTACTGTGAAATAGCTATTAATTGAATGGTCACACTCTAAGATTTCATCAACAGACTGTGAAGCTAGAATCACCTTGCACAGAATAATAAACAGTACCACGTGGATGTACTGCTCAGTAGTTTTTTTCATTTGAATGATCGCATACAAGGGGACACAGCTTTCGATTATGTGATTAATGTGTTACTCTTTCGTAGCGTTTTAGGTCACGTCTTCTCTAAGCTGGAGTAATTTCAAAGCGCAGCTTTATACCTACGGTTAGACGTACAGTTTACACTAATCCGTCACGAAAACGCAGCTCTTCAGACCGGACGAATTTGTAAACGCCGGCTTTTTGTTTTCGTGTGGACGGAAGAAATTTTGTCGGAAAACGGAGCTTGTCGAAAACGATGTAATAATGTGATTGCTATGACCGAAAATTCCTCTGGTGTACTGTGGACGGAAAAAAATCTGATGCGCTTTCAAAGTGAAACCGACGTTTTCAAATTCCTGCGGCGTAGTGTGGACGGAAAAAATCTGTAGGTTTTCAGAGTGAAAACCTACTTTTTCAAATCCCTCCAGCGTAATGTGAACGGGCGGGGCCTTACTAACGGTAATAGAGCGAAATTATCTCATTGTCATTCTAACATTTTTGTTTGTGTTCTGACAGCGTTTGACGTGTTGTGTGTCTCTACTGCTCAGCTTTCTTTGTGTCAACATAGCCTGGTACAGACCTAAATCTCAGGTACGTCTTTGAAGTCATAACAGTGCCAGACATAACTAATCGATGATCAGTGACATCAATTGGTAATCAATGAGTAATCGATGAGTAATCAGTTGATTAGTCATTGATTATTGGCGATGATCAATGAGTAATCGATGAGTAATCGAAGCCCAAAAATGTTGTGGCCTATCGATTACTCGTTGATGTAATTGATTACTCATTGATGACGCATCGATCACTCATCGACTATTATACTAGGCACGAAAGACACTTTTCTTGCTTTCTTGTACCATTTGTTTTCGTTTGTGTTTCTTTTATCTATGTTAGACGCATTTTTTCTTGTATCTGAAGTTCCTGTTGACGATGTCGAGAGACGCAAAGTGCTAATCACAAATACAGATGACTCTCAATTGTCCAATATTTCACTTCACCCGACTCTTTATTTGATAACAAAACAACTGAAGAGTAACCAACCAGTCTGAAAATGAAATTAACAAGTACGCTGAGAAGAATCGACTACGTGGTTATCGATTTTTGGGGGAGGGTGTTTGTAAGCAAAGTAAAACTGCTTCGGCTAGGGAAGCATCCGTCATAAGCAGTTACACAACCAGCTTGAGCATTGAATATTTTTACGAGTTCCATTTTTTTGGCCTTTGAGCTAACTTCGGGAAGAAAATCAATGACTAATCAATGCAATCAATGCCTAATGGATGCAATCGATGACTAATCGTTGACCAAAAATTTTGTGGCCTATCGATTAGTCATCGATTACTCATTGATCATCGGCAATAGTCAATGACTAATCAACTGATTACCTATCGATTACCTATTGATTACTCATTGATTTTATTGATGTCATTGATATCATCGATTAGTTATGTCTGGAACAGTACAGACATTTCCGAGTTCCTCTTACCTCGGTTTCAAAACGAGTCTAGGGTGCTCAACCTTTCATACGGAAATGAGTTTTTCTTGCACATTCATTGTCTAGCAAATCAGTGAAATGTTGTGTTCCATGGCTGATTTGGGAAGATGAGATACAAAGCAACTCGGAAATGGTAGATTTTATACTGTTGTTTGCGTTTATGCTGTTCATGCCTTTCATGTAAGAAGCAGACTTCTATGGAAGTCAATTATTTAAAGCAATAAAAGTTGAAACAAGAATATAGGCTATGTGCGTTGATAAGTAACTTTTTATACCAGATAAATTTTATCGTGTCCAGTTGAACTTTGAAAGTTGTCTTTCAAGATATCGCTAGTTTGAACTTTTGCGGTCTTAATTTTCTACAGGTTCCAGAAGTGCTAGGATTTATTGACGTCACCGCAGAGAGCATGTGGATTGGTTTCCTGTGCAGCATTGTGGCATTGCCTGTTAACTTGCTGTGGGTGTTCCTGTTCAGATACAGCAGAGTGAGTTTGCATTGACAAAAAATTTCTTTGAAATCGTTGGAAATATCAAAATAATAGATAACCGAGGTAAAATAACTTTTAAGTAGCAGTAATAGACCAAAGATTAACACGCATGGATAAAACTGGGAAAGCCGGACTGAGAAGGATTGATAATGTTTTCTATCAGCAGCCTGTAATGGGCATCACCGAAATCTCCATTCCATGATCATTGTGCAAGCACTGAAGAGAGCAGTCCATCTGTCGGTTCCGTACTTTCCCCTACCCCCACCCCCCACCCCTCACATTTACAAACCCCGGATCCCGCGTACAACAAAAGATGTTTTTATGTCATTCTATATTCTTGTGGCAGTGATATTTTCTTTTTGTTTTACAGCGAACATTTCGTCATCATGTGAAAGTGTATCCCATGATTTCTGAGCCGCAAACGGACACCACAGAGCTTGTATCGTCTTCAGGTAAGGCTGGAAGACATCGATAGCCGTGACAGCAGGTTAAATTTAACCATTACTCAAGAATAAGTACGTGTGGTAAACACGTGCAGTACACGCGTGTGATGCCCGCCTTTTGTACGTGAGCTGCTCGTTCTTCCACAAAAGAACCATACCACCCTGTATTCAACTTCACACCTCTTGGTTTTGCCTCAAGGAAAGCTTGCCAATTGCTTGTCACCTGCATCTTTTTTACTTCAAAAAGATGTTAACCCTTTACTGCCCAAGGGGTCTCCCTTTGACGAGTAAAATCGTCTGGCGTTAGACAGAGTAAAATCTATAAGTCACTATTGGGCATTAAAGGGTTAAAGTAGGTTCTATATGCGTTATTTGGTCATCACGCAGTGTTGCGTGACTACAACAGAAAACGAAAGCCTTCGAGGGAGACTAATGAGTTAGTGTCATGAATCTGATTTTGTGTCGAGTGCGTGACTTTTTCTTACTTATTCGCCAATAATAAATTTAGTTTAAGGAGAATTTTTTTTCTTGGAATCTCTCATAGTTCTTGACCAGTCGCTGGAAACTGTGCTTATCTTGAAGAACATCGGAGAAAGAAAGCGATGGTTTGAAACTGTTTGGGAATTGGTAAGTTCATAGTTAAATACAATAAATGAAGGAATAAATAAAAGATCAATCATTCAATCAATCACTTTATTTAAGTGTCAAAGTGTTACGCACTACGAATTGAGAACACTGAAATAAGCAAACAAATATTGTAAAAATCTCAACTGGCAGGAGGCTGACCAGTTGGCTGTTGACAAAGCGTGGAGGAGTTGAATCTGGAACCACCAAACACAAATCCATCTTGTTGCAGGGAGGAGGATTTGAACTCAGGATCTCCGGATCTAGCGCCCTACTGAACCACATGGCCATGCCATCTCCATAGTTTACTTTTTGTCTTTGAATGTTCTGGTCACTGTTATAATGAAATTTTCTATTATGAGCTAAGTGATAACAAAGCGTTGGACATTAGGCATGACATCAATCGAAAAGCGCTTCGAAGGTTTTTTTTGTGTCGTTTTGTTCTTGTTTGTTGTCTTTTCTTTTTTTTAGCTGAAGATCGTTAACGACACGGGCAAGACTCGAATCAGACCAAGAGACCTGAGCAACTTTTTGATCTGAAAGCCAGAGGGATAGACAATAGGCCATGGCTCCCTAGCCCCGCGATAGGATATTGCTTGTCTATATTTTCATACCTGATGGACTTTCATTGTTCGAATTTGTATTTATCTTTCAGGATGACGTGCGTTCAGATACATGTTCCTGCCGCTCAGTGGAATCCCTTGAAAGTGAATCAGGTACAGAAATATAAAACTCATAAAAAAATTGGCCAGTAAGTGAGTGACCTGTGGCATTGTCAGATAAATGCTTGGATTTTGTTGTAGCAACGAAGAATATTCACTTTAAGACAGCATTGAAATAATTCACCTAACCGTGGACGCTTTTCAACGAGATAAATTAAGAAGCACTTGTCAAAAAGTTCTATGAGATGTTTTTTTAAAACAACTTTTTTTTGCTTGGTTAGTATCATGGACTGGAAAATGATACGTCAAAATGTGCACCGCTCAGTTATTTGAAAGGCGAATGTGCCTCTTTGCATTGGAGGAGTATCGACTGAGCAAAATGCGATTTCCAATGGATCTGATTTATCCAGAGCTGCTTCATCCACCCTTTGAATGAGTAAGAGTGGCCAGAACTACAGTGAAACTTACGTTTGTTCTGTGCTAGGGCTAGGAAATATTGCGAAATTCCTTGACCTGTTAGAGGGCCAAAAGTAGCGCGATTTGATAAATGTATTTTTTTTTTGCAATACCTATGCCTTGTTTCTTTCTTCATAGATAGCACAAGTCTGGGTTACAATTCAGGTCAGGGTGCTCTGAGCTCCGCTGATCGCCCGCTGGCCAAGAATCACGCGGCTCTAGTAGAGACCTGTGAATTCCTTGCCGACGTGTCTCCAGGCAAGAAAAAAAAGTCATTGGAATTCGAGAAACGAAGCATGTATAGCGTATCTTTGTCATCATCGGCGTCTGAAGGGAGCGGTGGTTATCGTTCTGGCTTCTCGTTGCCGCATGTTTGTGTGTACGTGGCCTGGGTTGGTTGTCTCCTGACCGCTGCTACTGCTGGCGTGTTCACGGTTTGGTATGGAGTGAGGTGAGTACGGCTTGGGAATAACTTTAATTCAGTGATGCTATTTATAAAGAGTAAAGGGCTCTCTGGTAAACAATGCAATTGATAATGTCAGGTTAGGTTTTCCTTTTACGTCCAGTATGAGGTTGTAACAAAATGTTTAGCCTGCGACCAGGCTCACATTGCAGCGGAAGCGCGCACCACGAACGCGAAGTCGGTGCCTTTTCACCAGACTCCTTCCCGCCGGATCGCGTTGCTCTCCGGTTGCGCGCGTGACTCAAAGGTAAGCAGGCTGCAAAATGTTGTGAATCGTTCTGGCATGTCACTCAATTTCGCTGATCTATACCTAGCTAGCAAAGCGGCGCTTTCTAATTCAGTCCACATTAGCGTGCATCATATCCAGTGGCGCATCCTTGCACTTTACGGTGCGACACCGAATTCGCTAAAATTTATAACATTGACCTTCAATAAAACAGCAATTTCGTCCAGGAAAATGGAAAAAAAAAACAGGCGCACGCTGGAGGACAAGCGCGCGTGGCGTAGCCGCGAGCACGTGTGACTCAAGGGTAGGCCTGCTTGCAGGCAAGCTGCATAGACTCAAGCATACCAGTTCATTTGACAAAGAAGACTATTTACGCACTTTTTCTGTAGAGTTTGCACAAGGGCAGGCAAACACGACTCAGAAACAACGCGAGAGATGGCGACTGATATATTTAGCCATAATTCCATGGTTAGCGCACAAGAACTCTAAAACGCTCGTAAAAGCGCACAGAAAAGTTCTTAAAACTTCAAACGTAGCATTTAACTAAAGATGGCAGCTGTAGATTTTACTGCAATGCCATGCGAACCTAACCTAGCTAATCAGGCTTATATAAAGTATAGCTATGTTGTGCTCGTAAGACACTATGGCAAAATCAGCAGCTGCCATCTTCTAGTTTCCCAAGCAAGAATCCCAAGCAAGAATCTTGCGGCGCTTTGAAACTTATTTACATTGTTTATCACTACCAAAATAACCTCAAAAATGGATCTGGAACACAGTCTTCGTGGTTCACGTTCTCCAGACAACGTAGAATTCGGTCATGTCACGTTGTTGTTTTACAGAGGACGGCAAAGAAATGTACCAAGAATTATAACGCACGTGCACAGCCATTGTTCTGCTCATTAAACCTTTTATTAAAGCGACTTTCCCGTTAACGTTGCCGCCGTGGCTTTCTTAGACTCCGTAATACTACTGTAACAGTGGTCCGCGCTCGTATTTCACCGTGCTTTTCGTTCGGCTATGCTACTAAACAACTGATTCATACTTTTGGCTGTGTGTTTTCGAGTAACGAAAACGTCCTCGCTTCTGTTCCTTCAGAGATTTTTTTTCTGTTTCTTAAGCTAACTGAGTTATTCTTCTAAACAATTAACCGTCCGCTGTTGTTAAAAGGTGTCGTGTTTTTTGCTTCTCTGTTGCAGTTTTGGCTGGGACTTGTCCATTCGCTGGTTGCAGTCATTATTATTCTCATTCCTGGAGTCATTTCTTGTCTCCCAACCTATCATGGTAAGTTCGTCTTGAGTGGTTTGCAAACTTTGAAAAATAACCATGCACTTGCTTCAATTTAGTGCTTGCCTAGTTTTATTGCTGCTTCAAAAGAAGTTGTGCGGTAGCCTTCTTTAAGTAACCAGGGAAAACATTTTGTTTTTCCGCGGTTTATATGTTTAAGCTCGTGGAAGTGATCAGTTCGTCTTCTTCTCGTTTCTTTGCTTTGAAGAAACGGGTGCAGGACTTTCGCGAAAATTTAAGGCACGTGAAGAACACTTCTAAACCTATCTTCAAAGATTTCAATCTTCGTGACGATTCTTCAAAGAGCATGATTGTTTATGGTATTTGTCCTCATCAAGGCAATACGGAAAGTCGCAAAAATCTGAGGGGAATTAGGTGAAATCTTTCAGCTCGGCACCTTGGCTCCCCATGGGATCAATCAAGGTTTGTTTTCTCTCCAATAACGAACTCTCTACTCCACTCTCTTCGCACGCATTTAGCCACAATCCTCCACTTTGCCCTAATTATAGCTAAATCTCAAAATATCAGCCCCACAAACATAACATGATGAGCTACAACTTCAAGTTCATAAATAGCTTTATTAAATCCATTTTGAAATCACTGGCCATCCTTGCAATGTGATTGGCTCTCAGCGGTGCGATTTATTCACGAATCGTACCATCTTTTGCTCTAAATCACATCTTTTTCTCAGCCAATGAGAATGAGACAGTGAAACAAAACAACCAATCAGAGTTTAAGGTTTGTTAAAACTAACCAATCACATTGCAGGAAAATGAAATACAAAAAAAGCCATTTGGCAAATTTGGCAACTTGTTTCAGTAAATATTGGTACTGACCAAAATCTTGTAGTCCTTGTATTTACACTGTAGGCTATTAAACTGTGTGATTTCAAAATGGATCTAATAAAGCGGTAATTGAACTTCGGGTCGTGCAATTTTGGTCTGAAAACATACTTGTGATTTGAAATCGAACTCGCGCTGCGCGCTCGTTTGATTTTTAAATCACGCGTATGATTTCAGAGCAAATTGCACTCCACTCAGTTCAATTACCATTATAAACACTTAGCCCAGAACATTTTGAAAATGCATTTTGTACTGAGTGTCATAATTTTGAATCCTTGCAGGTCGTGGCTTTTATCTTGTACATGGCGTACAGGTCCAAAAGAAGAATGGAAGACGAAGATGTGGATGAAGGATTTGAAGACCTGTCGTCTTCTGCTCTACATGACATACACTATGGTCATCTTAATCAAGGATTCGAGGAAGAAACTAGCCGGGAGGACGACTACTTCAATCCGGTAAGATAGAACAAACCAAACAAGAATGTGATTTTAGTGTAACGCAACTTTTTTCCTTTTTCTTCCGCACCCTACTCTTTGCTCTAAATTTTGTCGTCAAGTCGTTCTTTGACAGTTCCTGTTTCTGTTGTTGTTGTTGTGAGAAGAACCAAGAAAATGTCAAATTTTACGCGCGCTTGTTCTCTTATTGTATGTGAGAAGTGTCGAAAACCCCCGGGGAAAACCAACAAACGTACTTGTCAACATCTCGTGCCATCCGTTGTTTATTCTTTGATTGGCTGACAAAAGAAAGCCCTCAAAAAGTTGTACATGCGCTCGTTGGGTCTTTTCCACACTACGCCGGAGGAATTTGAAAATGGAGGTTTCACTTTATAATAATAATAATAATAATATAATAAACTAATATTTTACGAGGAGGCCTCCAATCACCTAGTGGTGGTTTTCAGAAGGGTCCTCTAGAAAATAAAGTCTAAAACGTACATTAAAAGTCTAAAAATATACAAGAGATAAAAGTTAAAAACGTAAGGCTACAATTAAGGTTTAAAACTAGAACTAGTACTAAAAGTCTATTGTAAACTAAGGTTAGAAATGATCAAGTAAAAACTGCTTCAGTTTGTATTTAAAATTCTTTTCGGCATAAGTTTCTTTAGCTCAGTTGGCAGTGAGGCCCAATCTTTAATAATGCATCAAACCCGCAACAAAAACCCGCAACAAAAACCCGCAACAAAAACCCGCAACAAAAACCCGCAACAAAAACCCGCAACAAAAACCCGCAACAAAAACCCGCAACAAAAACCCGCAACAAAAACCCGCAACAAAAACCCGCAACAAAAACCCGCAACAAAAACCTGCAACAAAAACCCGCAACAAAAACATTTGTTGCGGGTTGAAAAAAGTTGTTGCGAAAAGTAGAGCGCGGGTCTACTTTGAGCAACAAATTTTGGCCTTGTTGCTCGTTTTTCATCAAACTCACAACTTGTCGCGCAACAAATCTGCTCGTGCCCTAGCAAATCAACCAATCAGCGCGCCGCATTTTTTCAACCCGCAACAAATGTTTTTGTTGCCGGTCAAGTTGATCACGCAAGGTGAAAAACGGGAAACATCCACGAAAACTTGCAACGAAACAATGTTGCGCGACAAGTTGAGGGTTTTTGTATCTCGTATTTCGCCGCCTTTAGAAAATCAACGCACAGTTGTGAAAACGTTGTGTTGAGTACTTGTTTTAATGGCCGAGAAGATTGTCAAACTGATCTGTAAATTCTGTCTCACGCTAGCGCATTTAGCAGAATAACGGTAACATCACGCAGTGTTAAAGAAAATCCTCATGTTGATGTTTTGTATATCACTTGGAAACCACTTGTGTGAACAACAGGGCGCTTATGTAATTTCATAAGTAATAGTAATATATAAGGAAAAAAAAAACGTTGATCTTCTCAGTTTTATGCCTTTATATCGATGTTGACACAACATTATATCCCTGATTTGAATGCTGACGTAAATATTTTGTATAAACTTTAGGCACTGGCCCTTCGAAGAAGGCAGCGATATCTCAAGTTCCTGAAGCCGCCATCAAAATCCAAACTATCTGAAGATAGGAACAAGCGTGTACAGAGCCGAGCACTTTGGAACTACGCGATGTAAGTCGAGAGCAAAGTTCATGTGCAACATAATGGAACATAAGTTTCAATAATTCAAGGACTTGTGCTAATCCTCTTTGGCGAAGCAATTTGATGTCTGTTGTTTGCGTCCGACGATTTTTGTTTTCTTTTTCGGCGGGGCGTTCATTTTAGTTTCCTTCGTCAATGGGGGTACATCCAACCGGAACAAGTTGTGGAGATCATTTAAAACTTTTTACGTGTGTGTTCGTTTTCGTAGTGTTGCAAACTCACATTATTGGGTCGCTAGTGCATGCTATGTGGGGTACAAAGTTCACCTTCAAGACAACGAGAAAATCACTAAATAGCCCATTTCTCGGTTAATTTTTCTCATTTGCATTACAATGTAGTCCAACGTGGATGCGAGGCAATTTCGGGCTAAAACTGCAAAATAGCCCGAAATTGCCTCACATACATGCTAGAATTCATTGTAATGCAAATGAGAAAAGCTAACCGTGAAAAGGGCTATTGCGTGACATGGTCTAACGCAAGCATTACCTTCGTGTTTTGACCGCGCTTTAATAATGGAACGTGATTTAACGCATTCCAAAAAACATCAAGGTACATGCGTATTACGCCTAACAATAAACAGATAAAATGGTCAAAGTTTGTAAGGTTAAAGTCTTTGTTTTCGAATTGTAAAGACACAACAAAATGGTCGCGTTTTTTTTAGATATTTTACTCAACGTCGTAATTTTTAACATCTATTTTTGGGACGCCCGTGAGCTAAAATTTCATTCATTCAGTGTCAAGTATTTATGACAAGCATACAAAGAGGTAATAGGTAAAGGTCCAAGCATAATGACCAAAACCCGATGTTGTCTTGCATTAAGGCTCGAATATCGTATGTTGTTGAGCGATATATCCTTTCTAAGTGACAGTAGCACGATGGGGCCACGCTGTGAACACGACGAGGGCACCATCACGGCTTATTGAAAGCACGATCAAATGCTCCATGTAGAAATGATACAAGCTCGATGTGAGCACAGTGGCTATTGAAGGCGCCGTGAATGGCTAGTGACATCGAAGACATACCAGCCCTACATGTGGTGATGACGAAGCATTGTCCAAATTACGATAAAGGGCGAAGTGCATATAAAAGGCTTACGAAGACAATTTGTCGTAGAAGTATCAGCAAATCCAAAAGGTAGCCAAGTACATTAAGTTTATTCACGCTAAAATAAGACACAGTGTGACTTGGAAGAGTTTCTTTTCTTCATTGAAGTTCCTTTTCGCTTTACGTTTTGTTTTTTGGCTGTGGAAGCTGATGTTGGACCATAAATTAACTTTCACATTTATTTTTTGAAAGTTTGCCGGCAAATGGAATGCGTGATTTTAGGCATTTAATATTCTGCGTGCGAATGGTAATTGATTTCGCTGTTGTATACGTTCTGAGTTTTTGAAAGAAAAAGTAGTTTGACGAAAACGCCTTTCATTTAAACGAAGAGCATATCATTACCAGAATTTGTGGGATTTTAGCTGACCAATTTCTCACTGATTTATCGTCCACAAGTCGAGTGCGGAAAAAGAAGGAAAAAACAAAACAAAAAATATGAGGAAAGCCTTTTGAAGTTTGCTTATTTCTGAATTTTGAGATTTCAGATAGCCTAAGCAAAAGCACTTCGTCTAACGATGAAAGTGCAATGTTGCTTTATTTCCAATAATTTTAATTGCGCGAAAATGTGAGAGAAGAAATCCTGTTTAAAAAGCTTTCAAGGAACTAAACTTCGCGGAAATTGCTGCCCCGCATTAGTAACAGATAGTCTCGTAATTTTAGCTACACATTTGAATTCCACACAGCCATATTTAAGAACAGTATTAAAACGAACCGGCTTCCAAAAACGACCTTATGCAGGTTAGCATATTCATTTTTGACCAAGCACTGTATGCTACAAAGGTCGGTATGTTTTTCGTCTGTTGTACGATTCAGAGGCACAGGACATCAGCGCGGAAGTTAAAACGAGGACATTCGATACTGAGAACTTTAGCAAACTAAGAAGGCAACGGCAACGAGAATGGCACCAAACAATAGTTTTAATGAGTAGATCTGTTCAATTCATATCCGTATCGGTCTCAGAACATGCTCAAGATAACTATGTAATACCAGTGTTGAATACAAAATGAAAGTACGAAAAATTAGCCGCCGTCATTCGTGTTTTCCAAAATACACAGATCTTGGTCATTTAACGTTGTTATTGTGCAAAGGACGGCTAAGAAATGTACAAAGAATTATAACGCACGTGCACATCCATTTTTTGGCTCATTAAACCTTTTGTTTGGCGACAGTCTTGTTGCCGTTGCCGTCGTGGTTTTGTTAAGCTCTCTAACAACATGAAATGACGACGTTCTGCGTACTTTAGAGAACGGTAACGACGGCGGCTGATGTTTCATATTTTTTTTTGGAATTGAACGTTGGCGTTTAATTTTTACTTTGGGCGAGTTCTGAGACCAATGGGCACCCTGGAACTCTGAACAGATCTAGACAATTCAGAAATTCGAAGGTAAATTATGAATTGTTTTTTTACTAGGCGTTGTCTTCGGGGTCGTGGTCTTCATTGCTTAGGCTTTACTACTCTTCCTGAAGAGGTCTTGTATTTCCATTGTTCTACGAAAAGTGACACGTGTCCGCGTGGAACAACGAACGCCACATCCACACGTATCCGGCGTATTGGACAGCGAATCCACGTATTTTTAAATCCGCCCTCCAGAGTGGGAAAAAATAAATCCGCATTGAATCCGAAAACGTGTAGACGGGTGAATCCGGATATTTTCGAATATGATGACGCTGTAAAATCGTGTCCAGTCTCTGAACGAACAATAAACCAAAATGGCGGCACAAGGTGCAGGTATAGTTTTTTTTATGGCGCATGCTCTGAAGATATTTTATTGCAGAGGAGCCCTGGAAACTAGGGCGAATCCGGATACCATCGTATGCGTGTGGACAGGCGAATTCGATTTGAATACGTCACGCGTGGACGGGGAAATTTTTGAATCCGGAATGAAAAAGTGGCGGATTCAATAATATCCGAATACGTGTGGACGGGCCTAAAGGAAATCTGCGGGGTGTTTTCCATTGGACCAAAAATCCGGAAATTTTCTGGGGTGAATGAAACAGAATTTTTCGGTTGACTGCACCAGAGTGGAAGCGATAACTCACACTTTGGTCCGCTTGGAATTTTGCAATGACGTCATGGTTTAAATCGCAAATATAGAAGCGTTCAGAGAACTGATATGTCGTTAAGGCTTTGAAGGCCGGGCTGCTAAGGAAGAAAGCCTGGTTACAAGGTCAACTCGAAAACGTGGCCTTTTCGTTCGGTTTTCCTTACCTTTTCCAACAGATCATTCAGTTTTTGTCTCAGTTTACTTTTGCATATTAAATCTCACGCTTAATCTGTAAGATGTATGATCAGATGGTAAAATATGTATCTTAACTTGACTAACGAATGTCTAAACAGCCTTTAAAAATAGGTGCTTGATGAGCACATGAATCTACGGCCATAGGTAATTAGAAGAGGAATTTCTGCAGGACCTGGGATTAATTTAGTGTTTCCAGAATCAAAAACAGCTAATCGTTTCTGACAATAGGCAGCTCGTATTATCAAACAACTCGGAGAAAAATTCTGGGTAGCAATTATATTTCTTTCCAGAAGACCAACACTTTTCGTGATCGAATTTCCTTTTAAAAATCGAGTTAAAAAAAGACTCTTACGAGCAAGTTTAGGAATTAATCCACAATTTACAACTAGTAGGCACAGTGAATAAAACTCGAGAAGGAAGAACGGCTGTTTTCGCAGGCCGTAACTCTAGCATCATAAAAGCTTTTCATAAAACTAATTACATCCTGTAGAGATAGTATAGAAATGTTATCCTGTTAAGATTAAATGATGGTGAACAGACGACACGGAACATCTCTTCTTTATTCATGAAAAGCATACATTCCTGATCTGTCGGTATTTAATACTGAAGGAATCCAGAAAGAAATTGCGTGAACGGTCTTTATATTGACCTGCTTGAGATTGCTTCTTGCCATCAGAGCGTTTTAGAATCGATCCTGTTTGTAGCTGAATGAAATATTTGTAATAAATCAAACATTTACATTGAGTTCCGGGTTGTATGAAAACAAGAAATAAACATAAATTTGCAAATGTGCATTTCATTTGCATGTTAGCTTATTTGAAGGCATGTAACAATCGTATTTTGAATCGAAGTCAAACTTTTACCGTTTTGTCCGAGGTCGACCCAAATACACGTACTTTAAGAGCGACATTAGGATATTAATATCTCTTTAGTGTTTCCCTATCTTTCTAAAGTATTATTTTCAGGTTTCCTTCAATTTAAAGGTAATTTTGTCGATGGTAGAAATACCCCAAAATACTGTGTCGAAACCCCCTTTAAGGGACGTTTACAAATTAAGAAAGGTTTCAATGTATAATATTTTGAGGTTATGTTGAATCCTGTCCGATTGTAACTTTATTGTGTTTCAGAGAGCTGCTGGTTTTCATTCTGTTCCTTCTGGTCACGTGCTTGTTAGCAGCGAGCGTCATGAGCCCGGATGTGTATCGCCTAAACCAATCTATCAAGAGAGCGTTTATTAGGTATGGTAGATGCCTCTTGAATCTGTCGGTCTGTCTGTCTGTCGGTCTGTCTGTCTGTCGATCAGTCTTCCTGTCAGTCTGTCTGTCAGCCTGTCTGCTTGTCTTTCTGTCGGTCTTTCGTCAGTCCGTCCGTTTATCTGTCTGTCTGCCTGTCTGTTTTGTTTTTTTTTTCGCTTATTTTATCGTTATTTTTGTCATTCGTTTTATACATGAACCCTTAGCGTGCGCATCTCTAGTGCGCACTCTATTCATTGGTCACGCGCGTGCCACGTCATTTTCAAGCGCGCGCACGGAGTCGAAAACTCAACAAAATATAGGGCTGATGACCTTTGCGTTAACTTTGTGTGCGAATATTTTTGTTGGATGCTCGGTGACCCCAATTTTTTTTCGGCAGATCACTTCCTTTTCTGATTCTTTCCATCATACTAAAAAACGGAAAAAATCTGTACGTGGGAAGTTTTAATTATTTCTCATATACTATTCAAATAGGGTCGAATTGGTGCCATGGATACAGGTGTGCGTAACTTAGAAGTTGTATTTTTTAAGGCTAATTCTAGCTGATTTAATGACATATGCAGCAAAGATCTATCAAATAGGCCTATATATGCTGTGTTAAACACACATAACTTAGATATGATTCTTCAAATTAACTATATGCCGATAGTAATGAATCTCGCCAAAATCGCCTCGAATGACTGGAAATCCTAGAAATGCTATGGTCTGTGATACGCCTTATCTTTAAAACGAGTTCGGTGACCCCCGATTTTTTTTACGTTTTTAAACTAAAATTATCATTTTCTACCTGCAGACAAAGTTTTAAAAAAATCTGTGCGTGGGAAGTTTTTGGGCGCGAACGTCCTTAATTAACTAATTAATTAATCAATTAATTATAACTAACCATAGCCCACCTTCTTGTCGAAGTCACGCTTGATCCTTCTAGGAAAGAGTGAAGGGTGACCCTGGCGACAATGACACGGGAACTAGGTCTGGTACAGGCAGTTGTTTGTGCTAAAGGTGAAGAACCACAATTGTGATGCCAGCGTTTCCATCCGCCATTTTGCAGGTCAGAGGACGTCTCGCTTACTGCCCCAAGAAGTGTTAAAGACGCGTGGAAGGAGATTTCTGCCGCGCTGTACGAAAACAGCGCTTCATCCTCGTACACACCATTCACGGTAGGTATTAATGCGGCCGTGCTGATGGTAACTTCTCAAACTCAATAATTTATCAAGTTACAACAACGGAAATCACAACCGTGATGGAGGTTTGGATACCCGCTTAATTAGGTAGATACTATTTACTTTTCCGTTTACTCCTTTTTTTTCGATTGAGAAGTTATATCAAGCAAGAGAGACAGTGTTTCATCGGCTATCCAAACACCTCTAATTTCGTCAACTCTCTACTCCGTAATAACGGTCATTAATGCAAGTGCGGCCGTAACACTACTTGAAAAGAGACCTGAAAATAATTTCAGGCTCTGAGCGGGATTCGAACCCACGACCTCTGCGATGCCGGTGCAGTGCTCTCCCAACTGAGCTATCAAAGCCACATGAGAGCGGTCGTATATGGGTTAGCCCTTTTTATGAATGTTGTGCCGCGTAGCACTGGGAACACAAATAGTGGAACCAGAGAATTAACTCTGAAGTGTAAATTATAGTGCTACTTAAACCCATGAATAACGGTAGATCTATTCCGGAAGTCGTGGGTTCGATTCCCACCGAGGTCAAAAGATTTTTTCTTTGCCTCGTGTGGTTCCCTGTTTCCATTTACTAGGGCTAACGCCCAGTGGGTTATTCATGGGTTTAAGTAGCACTATAATTTACACTTCAGAGTTAATTCTCTGGTTCCACTATTTAGCCCTTTTTATATTACTTTCATCTCTACTCCGTGATGAGACATTGTCTCTCGTATTAGATCTATTACTTGAAACACAGCGACTATAACTAAGAGAGGATTAGGAATAAGAAAGGTTTTGTCAGTGTGGACGTTAATCCCAAGGTAATCCCACTTTAGAAGTCCCAAGAGGGTCGTGAAATAGCCAATCCTGTGACGCTGATTGTTCCAATCTCGTTCCCAGAGCCTCGTTCCCTTGACCAGCGGTCGGAAAACGAGAGCTCTGGGAGCAACCATTTCGAAATAACAAAGGAAATAACCGAATTCTGCCCATCCGGTTTCACGCAGTCTGCATCTATAGCGCATGCCTGAAGTGGTTGCTCCCAGAGCTCTCGATTCCTGCCGCAAGCCAGAAGGATCGTGGGCTCTGGGAACGAGAATGTGATTGTTCTCGAGTGGACAGCGCATGCGTATTGCGGACAGCGCATGCGTATTAACGCGTATTGTCGTCCTCCACAAAGACTTTCACGTAACGCACGTGCGAACAGTATCTGTGGAAGAACTGGATGCCATGGCTAAGAGTTACTTGACAAGGATTACCTTGGGTATAAGCCTTATACTTGGGTGTCACTCTCTCACCTTTCACCCTGACTTGCTATAATATAACCCAGGCATAACTTAACTCTTTTCCTTGAATGGAAATGTACAATATAGAAATAATAATATAGAGGTTATAAGAGTGTGTAAACGTTTTAAATTGTTTGTAACTCTTTCTCCTTTAGATCTTGTTGCGTGACAGTCAGAGCCTCCTGTTTGGTCGAACAACGATCACGCAATACAAGACTGACGTGTTGAGGGTAATTGAAGTCACCTGTCATTTGAACTACAGACAATTTATAATGGAGAAACGCTAAGGGCCTGTACTTCATGTCTTCAAAGGATGTGAACATATATCTGCTATAGTAATAGACAGTTGGTATTGCCAACTTTTTTGTGAACAAACATCAAGTTTGGCTCGTAATTCCTTTGTTTTTGGCCAAATTTGTCCACCGTACCTTTTCTTAGCATTTACGCATTCTTCTTTTATCATCAAAGTCACTTAAAATACGCAATCTCGCGTAACAGAATTGCTTGATCTGGCGTAACAAAATCACGAAAGATTGCGTGACCAGGACTGATACTCAAAGTAACGAGACAGCTTAATATTATACACACATTACCGATAAGCTGTTTTGTTAAATGGCTGATCTCATATAAGTTCTTTGTGGTAGAGTTTACAGAAAAGAATTGATACTGATTTTACACTTTCTACGTCTTCCCCAGGCTTGTGATCAGTATTCCGAAAGTGATAACCAGACAACTTGTCACGCGCAATGTCACTCTAGTGACGGTACGTGGATGAGCGTGAAACTTAATCAAACGAGGTATGTTGTGTATTAATTAACTTCGGGTTTTTTACAAAGGTGTGTCAGGGTAAACGGAGGCGAGGTGGTTCCATGGTTAGTGCGGTCGTCCCTGGATCGAGTGGTCCGGGTTCGAACCCTGGCCGGGGACATTGTGTTGTGTTCTTGGGCGAGACACTTTACTCTCACAGTGCCTCTCTCAACCCAGGCGTATAAATGGGTACCGACGAATTTAATGCACGGGGGTAACCCTGCGATGGACTAGCATCCCATCCAGGGGGAGTAGAAATACTCCCAGCAGGGTTCGTACAGGTCATGGAAAACCTGGAAAGTCATGGAATTTTACAATTTCATTTTCCAGGCCTGGAAAGTCCTGAAATCTAGGTGTAGGTCATGGAAAGTCATGGAAAATCAGTATGTTTTCTATGAATGAAAGGCATTAAGATCCAAAGTTGAAAAATTAACTGGCGAGTCCAAAAATCTAACGTAATTTCAGCTGAATAAATGATTGTTTTGACACTACTGCCGGAGGGCAATAGCTTAACTTAGGTCATGGAATATTTCAAAAAGTCATGGAAAAAGTCATGGAAAGTCATGGAATTTTGATGGGTCATAAGTGTACGAACCCTGTCCCAGTCGCTTCATGCTACAGGAACTGGGACAAGGTCGTACGTAGACCTACCTAGGGTAAATACTCTCACAAAATCTAGCGGCAATCGTTCCCTTTTCTTGTTTCCATTTTAACTCATTTGTAACACTTAAACAATAGTGATATTAATCGGTGACCAGTTTGAAGGGTTCATTTTCCAGAGGTTATTAAACTGCTCCATTTCTTTACAGCGAGGAGTCTGCAAAACAGCTGAAGGAGATCACAGATTCACAGTGGATAAATGAGTGTACACGGGAAATAACTGTAGAGTTTGCAGTGTATACACCATTTTTACGTGCCATTAGGTAAGGTAGAAGGTGGCTAGGATGCCTCAGGGAGTGGGGTTGGGGGGCAAGCTATAATAGATACGTCTTAAAAAAGTATGGTTCTATGCGCTACGAAATGAGATACCGATTTTGAATATTTTGACTCTAAACAGGGTGGAATTGCGCTCTAGACGTTGCTCATCGAGGAATTGGAGCCGTCTTGATGCAAATGTTTTCTGAGGTCATACCCTAGAAATTTGTGCACTGAGACGTCAAAAAAGATATTCCTTCGTGTGAAATTGAGCCGACACTAATTGAACAACACTTAAACAATTTAAGAAAAAGCGAAAATCAAGCATTATTGCAAGCTACTAACTGAATTAATGGTACAATAAATTTCCTTTCTTCCGCTAGTTAATCTGCTTACATGCTTTATTTTCCTGCTTATTTTCGCTAAATTTTATTTTTAGTTTAAAACTAGCTTTTGTTTGTGTGTTGCTGTATTTGTTTCCTTAATAAGTCTTGAGTACCCGACACTGTTAAAAATTACTGCACTTAAAACAAAAAGGAAAGGCTGCCCTATTTTACTATCCTGGTGGTAATTTCGGGCAGCCATGCACTTTATCTTATTTGTTCTATTACTCTTTGAATTGTAAATTTAATTTAATTGAGGGTGGCAATAAAGTTATTGTCGTTGTATGACTTACTGACGAAAAGGTTGATAGACTAATTGACCTATTGATTGATGAAAGGTGTTTTCTTTTCATCATTTCAGCGCTGCCACTCTATCCGTAAAGGCGTCATTCACTGGAAATACAAGATGTCACTTGAAATTAAACTCATTCCCAGCGTTTTACGCGTCAAAACAGCAAGGTCACTTCTTAAGAGTCTGCAAGGTGCGTATGTGTTAACACAACTCTCTACCAGCAATTAATGTCTTGGTAGAGATAAATTAGTGAATTTCAACCCTCAGTGAGAGTGTAGTCTTACTCGGTCTGTAATCATACGAAGAATTAAACAAAACTTGACGAACGATTACCCGCTCTCCGATTTGTGTAATCACTGGACAACATAAAGTCCTTTAGTCAAATTAATCATACCCCTGCAAAATTCGAGCAAGACGTTTCGACAAAGCGAAGCTTGTTAACACTTGATCATCATACAAGGAAACCCAATCAAGTGAATGTGGCGCAGTCTAGCACAATTTTTTTTTTTACATGTATGAATATTGTTTTTTCCGGTCGATATTCTTAATTTCTGCCGTTTTTAGGCTGAAAACTGTACATTTGTGGATATCCTTAGATTATAGCGTATGACATTACTGTTTTCGAATGTATTGGTGTGTGGATAGTGTTTATGTAGCCTGATGGCAATAAAACTAATCCATTAAATATTTTCGCTCGCGCGCGATTGGTCTAAACACGTCACGCCTAAAACTGAGGAATATCCGAGATAAGTATATACTAAAACAGTGGATAGTGTTAAACGCGCGTGCTGATTGGCTCGTCAAACTCCGAATATCCCCTGCTATTTACCTCCGAGCAACTCAAGAGAAAATGGCGTCCCGTTTGCGGCCGTGACAAGTGAAGAAATCATCCAAATTAATTTTTTGTGGTGTATATTATCTCACTGTTTTAGTATATACTAAAACAGCTATTCACCTCAGTGTCGGTGGCTAGCGTTGTATATTTACCTCGCCGCTTCGCAGCTTGGTAAATATCCACCGCTGGCCACCGGCACTGAGGTGAATAGTTGTTAATTATAATCCATCAAATCTTTTCGCTCGCGCGCGATTGGTCTAAACAAGTCACGTGGCCGAATATCCTCCAGCTAAAACTGGGAATATCCGAGATTATTATTCAACAAATTGTAACACTATCCAAATATGGTCATGATGCTCTCGATATCTGTCATCCGTAGGTAACAGATATCCGGCGATATACGTAGCTTCGTACGTGGGAAGAAAAAGTGAAGTGAAAAAATGTTGACAGAAAGGTTTAAAAATGTTACGAGCTTGGAAATCAATTTTGTTATCAATTTGTTGAATAATAAAACAATTATCCTGCGAAATCTCGCGGAATATCGTCTGATTTAAGCCGACTCGGCCTACGACCTCGTCGGCTAAGTATCAGACGATATTCCGCGCGATTTCGCAGGATAATTGTTAAATATACCCCAATTTTCAAAACTGCGCGCGTTGCGTAAAAGATTTGAAGGATAATAAACACGATAGTCTCCATTTTGGGGCGAAAATATGCTCGGATATTTGTCCTTGGACATTATCTGTTCCTCGAAGCTAACAGTTTTTCTCGAGCTACGCTCTCGGAAAACTGTTCGCTTCTCGGAACAGATAATGTCTGCGGACAAATATCCTGGCATATTTTCGCGCCAAATGGAGACTATTGTTTATATATTCCCCAATTTTCAAAACGCTCGAGGAAAACATTTAGCTTCGAGGAACGTGATGTTTACGGACAATTATCCGAGCATATTTTCGCCCCAAGTGGAGGCTATTGATATCACACTCATAACTTCTTGCAGAAATCTTTTTACCATCGAACATACGACTTGTGCTGTTTTTGTTTTTTTTTTTTGGTCAGTTTTACCGTTTAGAGAACGGGAGAAATTTAGACGTTTAGTTGAAAACATATAATTGTACTGTATTTACAAATTTTCCACAAAAAAGAAATTATTCCTTTCAAAATCTCAGCCTTCGTTTTATTCTTAAAATATTCGCAACTTTAAGCCTCGATATTATTAAAAAATATGTTTAAAAAAAAAATTAAAAAATTTTTTTGCAAAGTTTGACTCATAAACTAAATATTGCTGATTTCGTTTCAGTTGTTGTTTGGTGTTCTTTTGCTGTATCTTCTCCAACATGAGTTCTTCCTGGCTTGGAAAATGTCCAAAAAATACTTCACGAACTTTTGGCGACTAACACAGGTAACTAAGCTTTCACTCATCCAAACGCCACTTTAATTCCCGCGGGAGGAAACAACATTGTAGTCATACCAAATCTTCTTGCTAGCTTTATTTTTATTTTTTCATTTTTTCATCCCAGCTTTTAACAATTGCCATTTCAAGCCTGTGTGTGGTTGTGTACATCCGCTGGTCAGTATGTTTGTATGCTCTGTTGCGAGAGGTAGAGACGACAAGCCAATCACAAGTGTTCTATTACGCTCAGTTCGTGTCTGTGAGTCAGGTAAAGATGGCGGTATAAATAAAATTAAATAGAGAAATCCAACGAATATAAACTCCATGTATACTACCCACTTGTGGGATACATGGTGGCTTCATGGTTAGTGCGCTCGACTCCGGATCAAGCGGTCCGGGTTCGAGCCCTGGGGCCCGTTTCTCGAAGCTCCCGGTAATTACCGGGCCCGTTAAGCTGTTTTGTTTTTCATTCTAGAGGTAGTTTCAAAAGGTTTGAAAATTGTACAGTAAAAAAATCAGCTAAAGAAACAAAATGGACTTCATCAGAAGTCAGAACACGCCCTACTTTTCTTGAGAGTTTGATATCAAAATCTGAATTCGGGCCCGTAAAGTTACCGGGAGCTTCGAGAAACGGCCCCCTAGCCGGGGACATTGTGTTGTGTTCTTGAGCAAGGCACTTTACTCTCACGGTGCCTCTCTCCACCCAGGTGTATAAATGGGTACCGACGAATTTAATGCTGGGGGTAACCCTGTGATCGACTAGCATCCCATCCAGGGGGGAGTAGAAATACTCTCAGTTGCTTCATGCTATAGAAACCGGGATAAGCTCCGGCCTGATGGGCCACTTGACTCATATGCAGACTTAACTATTTACTACTTGGTGTACAAGTTGCGCGTTGTACGAACACAATTTTTTTTACCTACAAATTCGACAGATTCTTACGTGAATAATATGCAGCATCAATTATTTGAACTGGAGGAGGAAGCTTTAAAGAAATGAGAGATCGTCGCAGTTATCCAAGCTTCCTAGGCAGTTGCGGAAATAAGCCTGTACGAAATCAGGCTGTTAAACAGGATTCGAATCCATGAACGTTTTAAATCTGTACTTAAGACGCATCTTTTTAAATTAGCTTTTGATATGTAATGCTTAATTCTTATGGTTATTTTATTTTTTTTAACTCTTTCTTGTTTTGTTTTTTTTTAATAATA